>CM070695.1:9205099-9332599 GCA_036346265.1 Melocanna baccifera
GCGTTTGGGGCGCGTTTCGCTCGGTGCGCGTTTTCGTTCGCCGCGAGGTTGAGCACCAGCGGGCCCGTTTTGTGAAAGTTTGCACGGGCGAAAGTTCACGCGCATGCGGGGCGTTAGAGCGCATATGAGGTCCATTGGGGCGTTTGGGGCGCGTTTCGCTCGGTGCGCGTTTTCGTTCGCCGCGGGGTTGAGCACCAGCGGGCCCGTTTTGTGGAAAGTTTAACACGGGGCGAAAGTTCACGAAAGCGCATGCGGGGCGTTAGGCGCATATGAGGTCCATTGGGGCGTTTGGGGCGCGTTTCGCTCGGTGCAGCGTTTTCGTTCGCCGCGGGTTGAGCACCAGCGGGCCCGTTTTGTGGAAAGTTTAACACGGGGCGAAAGTTCCACGAAGCATGCGGGGCGTTAGAGCGCATATGAGGTCCATTTAGGCGTTTGGGGCGCGTTTAGCTCGGTGCGCGTTTTCGTTCGCCGCGGGTTGAGCACCCGGCGGGCCCGTTTTGTGGAAAGTTTAACACCCGGGCGAAAGTTCACGCGCATGCGGGGCGTTAGGGCGCATATGAGGTCCATTGGGGCGTTTGGGGCGCGTTTCGCTCGGTGCGCGTTTTCGTTCGCCGGGGAAAGTTGAGCACCGCGGGCCCGTTTTGTGGAAAGTTTAACACCGGGGCGAAAGTTCACGAAGCATGCGGGAGGCGTTAGGCGCATATGAGGTCCATTAGGGGCGTTTGGGGCGCGTTTCGCTCGGTGCGCGTTTTTCGTTCGCCGGGGTTGAGCACCAGCGGGCCCGTTTTGTGGAAAGTTTAACACCGGGCGAAAGTTCACGAAAGCATGCGGAAGCGTTAGGCGCATATGAGGTCCATTGGGGCGTTTGGGGCGCGTTTCGCTCGGTGCGCGTTTCGTTCGCCGCGGGGTTGAGCACCGGCGGGCCCGTTTGTGGAAAGTTTAACACGGGCGAAAGTTCACGAAGCATGCGGAGGCGTTAGGCGCATATGAGGTCCATTGAGGCGTTTGGGGCGCGTTTCGCTCGGTGCGCGTTTTCGTTCGCCGCGGGGTTGAGCACCGGCGGGCCCGTTTTGTGGAAAGTTTAACACGGGCGAAAGTTCACGCAGCATGCGAGGCGTTAGGCGCATATGAGGGCCATTGGGGCGTTTGGGGCGCGTTTCGCTCGGTGCGCGTTTTTCGTTCGCCGCGGGGTTGAGCACCCGGCGGGCCCGTTTTGTGGAAAGTTTAACACCGGGCGAAAGTTCACGAAATGCATGCGGGGCGTTAGGGCGCATATGAGGTCCATTGGGGCGTTTGGGGCGCGTTTCGCTCGGTGCGCGTTTTCGTTCGCCGCGGGGTTGAGCACCAGCGGGCCCGTTTTGTGGAAAGTTTAACACGGGCGAAAGTTCACGAAAGCGCATGGGAGAGCGTTAAGGCGCATATGAGTCCATTTGGGCGTTTGGGGCGCGTTTCGCTCGGTGCGCGTTTTCGTTCGCCGCGGGTTGAGCACCAGCGGGCCCGTTTTGTGGAAAGTTTGCTGCACGGGCGAAAGTTCACGAAAGCGCGCGGGGTTGGAGCGGGAAGCGTTAGGCGCATATGAGGTTAGGCGAGTCCATTGGGGCGTTTGGGGCGCGTTTCGCTCGGTGCGCGTTTTCGTTCGCCGCGGGTTGAGCACCAGCGGGCCCGTTTTGTGGAAAGTTTAACACCGGGCGAAAGTTCACGAAGCATGCGAGGGGCGTTAGGCGCATATGAGGTCCATTGGGGCGTTTGGGGCGCGTTCGCTCGGTGCGCGTTTTCGTTCGCCGCGGGTTGAGCACCGGCGGGCCCGTTTTGTGGAAAGTTTAACACGGGCGAAAGTTCACGAAGCGCATGCGGGGCGTTAGGCGCATATAGGAGGTCCATTGGGGCGTTTGGGGCGCGTTTCGCTCGGTGCGCGTTTTCGTTCGCCGCGGGGTTGAGCACCGGCGGGCCCGTTTTGTGGAAAGTTTAACACCGGGCGAAAGTTCACGAAAGCATGCGGGGGCGTTAGGCGCATATGAGGTCCATTGGGGCGTTTGGGGCGCGTTTCGCTCGGTGCGCGTTTTTCGTTCGCCGCGGGTTGAGCACCGCGGGCCCGTTTTGTGGAAAGTTTAACTGCCGGGCGAAAGTTCACGAAAGCATGCGGGGCGTTAGGGCGCATATGAGGTCCATTGGGGCGTTTGGGGCGCGTTTCGCTCGGTGCGCGTTTTCGTTCGCCGGGGTTGAGCACCAGCGGGCCCGTTTTGTGTGGAAAGTTTAACACGGGCGAAAGTTCACGAAAGCATGCGGGAAGCGTTAGGCGCATATGAGGTCCATTGGGGCGTTTGGGGCGCGTTTCGCTCGGTGCGCGTTTTCGTTCGCCGGGGTTGAGCACCAGCGGGCCCGTTTTGTGGAAAGTTTAACACCGGGCGAAAGTTCACGAAGCATGCGGGAGCGTTAGGCGCATATGAGGTCCATTGGGGCGTTTGGGGCGCGTTTCGCTCGGTGCGCGTTTTTCGTTCGCCGCGGGGTTGAGCACCGGCGGGCCCGTTTTGTGGAAAGTTTAACACCGGGCGAAAGTTCACGAAGCATGCGGGGCGTTAGGCGCATATGAGGTCCATTGGGGCGTTTGGGGCGCGTTTCGCTCGGTGCCGCGTTTTCGTTCGCCGCGGGTTGAGCACCAGCGGGCCCGTTTTGTGGAAAGTTTAACACCGGGCGAAAGTTCCGCAGCATGCGGGGGCGTTAGGGCGCATATGAGGTCCATTGGGGCGTTTGGGGCGCGTTTCGCTCGGTGCAGCGTTTTTACGTTCGCCGGGGGTTGAGCACCGGCGGGCCCGTTTTGTGGAAAGTTTAACACCGGGCGAAAGTTCACGAAAGCATGCGGGGCGTTAGGCGCATATGAGGGCGTTTGGGGCGTTTGGGGCGCGTTTCGCTCGGTGCCGCGTTTTCGTTCGCCGCGGGGTTGAGCACCAGCGGGCCCGTTTTGTGGAAAGTTTAACACGGGCGAAAGTTCACGAAAGCATGCGGAGGCGTTAGGCGCATATGAGGTCCATTGGGGCGTTTGGGGCGCGTTTCGCTCGGTGCGCGTTTTCGTTCGCCGCGGGGTTGAGCACCGCGGGCCCGTTTTGTGGAAAGTTTAACACGGGCGAAAGTTCACGAAGCATGCGGGGCGTTAGGCGCATATGAGGTCCATTGGGGCGTTTGGGGCGCGTTTCGCTCGGTGCGCGTTTTTCGTTCGCCGCGGGGTTGAGCACCGGCGGGCCCGTTTTGTGGAAAGTTTAACACCGGGCGAAAGTTCACGAAAGCATGCGGGGCGTTAGGGCGCATATGAGGTCCATTGGGGCGTTTGGGGCGCGTTTCGCTCGGTGCCGCGTTTTCGTTCGCCGCGGGGTTGAGCACCAGCGGGCCCGTTTTGTGGAAAGTTTAACACGGGCGAAAGTTCACGAAAGCATGCGGGAGCGTTAGGCGCATATGAGTCCATTGGAGGCGTTTGGGGCGCGTTTGCTCGGTGCGCGTTTTCGTTCGCCGCGGGTTGAGCACCAGCGGGCCCGTTTTGTGGAAAGTTTAACACGGGCGAAAGTTCACGAAGCATGCATGCGAGAGGCGTTAGGCGCATATGAGGCGTTTGGGGCGTTTGGGGCGCGTTTCGCTCGGTGCGCGTTTTCGTTCGCCGCGGGTTGAGCACCAGCGGGCCCGTTTTGTGGAAAGTTTAACACGGGCGAAAGTTCACGAAAGCATGCGGGGCGCGTTAGGGCGCATATGAGGTCCATTGGGGCGTTTGGGGCGCGTTTCGCTCGGTGCGCGTTTTCGTTCGCCGGGGTTGAGCACCGCGGGCCCGTTTTGTGGAAAGTTTAACACGGGGCGAAAGTTCACGAAGCATGCCGGGGCGTTAGGCGCATATGAGGTCCATTGGGGCGTTTGGGGCGCGTTTCGCTCGGTGCGCGTTTTCGTTCGCCGCGGGTTGAGCACCGGCGGGCCCGTTTGTGGAAAGTTTAACACGGGCGAAAGTTCACGAAAGCATGCGGGGCGTTAGGCGCATATGAGGTCCATTGGGGCGTTTGGGGCGCGTTTCGCTCGGTGCGCGTTTTTCGTTCGCCGCGGGGTTGAGCACCAGGCGGGCCGTTTTGTGGAAAGTTTAACACGGGCGAAAGTTCACGAAGCGCATGCGGGGCGTTAGGCGCATATGAGGTCGTTTGGGGCGTTTGGGGCGCGTTTCGCTCGGTGCGCGTTTTCGTTCGCCGCGGGGTTGAGCACCAGCGGGCCCGTTTTGTGGAAAGTTTAACACGGGCGAAAGTTCACGAAAGCATGCGGGAAGCGTTAGGCGCATATGAGGTCCATTGGGGCGTTTGGGGCGCGTTTCGCTCGGTGCGCGTTTTCGTTCGCCGAGGGTTGAGCACCAGCGGGCCCGTTTTGTGGAAAGTTTAACACGGGGCGAAAGTTCACGAAAGCATGCGGGAAGCGTTAGGCGCATATGAGGTCCATTGGGGCGTTTGGGGCGCGTTTCGCTCGGTGCGCGTTTTCGTTCGCCACGGGGTTGAGCACCAGCGGGCCCGTTTTGTGGAAAGTTTAACACGGGCGAAAGTTCACGAAAGCGCATGCGGGAAGCGTTAGGCGCATATGAGGTCCATTGGGGCGTTTGGGGCGCGTTTCGCTCGGTGCGCGTTTTCGTTCGCCGCGGGGTTGAGCACCGGCGGGCCCGTTTTGTGGAAAGTTTAACACGGGCGAAAGTTCACGAAGCATGCGGGGCGTTAGGCGCATATGAGGTCCATTGGGGCGTTTGGGGCGCGTTTCGCTCGGTGCGCGTTTTCGTTCGCCGGGGGTTGAGCACCGGCGGGCCCGTTTTGTGGAAAGTTTAACACCGGAGCGAAAGTTCACGAAAGCATGCGAGGCGTTAGGCGCATATGAGGGCGTTGGGGGCGTTTGGGGCGCGTTTCGCTCGGTGCGCGTTTTCGTTCGCCGCGGGGTTGAGCACCCGGCGGGCCCGTTTTGTGGAAAGTTTAACACCGGGCGAAAGTTCACGAAACGCATGCGGGGGCGTTAGGCGCATATGAGGTCCATTGGGGCGTTTGGGGCGCGTTTCGCTCGGTGCAGCGTTTTCGTTCGCCGGGGTTGAGCACCGCGGGCCCGTTTTGTGGAAAGTTTAACACGGGCGAAAGTTCACGAAAGCATGCGGGAGCGTTAGGCGCGCATGAGGGTCCATTGGGGCGTTTGGGGCGCGTTTCGCTCGGTGCGCGTTTTGTTCGCCGCGGGTTGAGCACCCGGCGGGCCCGTTTTGTGGAAAGTTTAACACCGAGCGAAAGTTCACGCAACGCATGCGGGGGCGTTAGGCGCATATGAGGTCGTTTGGGGCGTTTGGGGCGCGTTTCGCTCGGTGCGCGTTTTCGTTCGCCGCGGGTTGAGCACCGCGGGGGCCCGTTTTGTGGAAAGTTTAACACCGGGCGAAAGTTCACGAAGCATGCGGGGCGCGTAGGCGCATATGAGGACCATTTTGGGCGTTTGGGGCGCGTTTCGCTCGGTGCGCGTTTTCGTTCGCCGGGGTTGAGCACCGGCGGGCCCGTTTTGTGGAAAGTTTAACACCGGGCGAAAGTTCACGAAACGCATGCGGGAGGCGTTAGGCGCATATGAGGTCGTTGGGGCGTTTGGGGCGCGTTTCGCTCGGTGCAGCGTTTTCGTTCGCCGCGGGGTTGAGCACCCGCGGGCCCGTTTTGTGGAAAGTTTAACACGGGAGCGAAGTTCACGAAGCGCATGCGGGGCGTTAGGCGCATATGAGGTCCATTGGGGGCGTTTGGGACGCGTTTCGCTCCGGTGCGCGTTTTCGTTCGCCGCGGGTTTGAGCACCAGCGGGCCCGTTTTGTGGAAAGTTTAACACCGGGCGAAAGTTCACGAAACGCATGCCGGGGCGTTAGGCGCATATGAGGTCCATTGGGGCGTTTGGGGCGCGTTTCGCTCGGTGCGCGTTTTCGTTCGCGACGGGTTGAGCACCAGACGGGCCCGTTTTGTGGAAAGTTTAACACCGGGCGAAAGTTCACGAAAGCATGCGGGAGCGTTAGGCGCATATGAGGTCCATTGGGGCGTTTGGGGCGCGTTTCGCTCGGTGCGCGTTTTCGTTCGCGCGCGGGTTGAGCACCCGACGGGCCCGTTTTGTGGAAAGTTTAACACCGGGCGAAAGTTCACGAAAGCATGCGGGAGCGTTAGGCGCATATGAGGTCCATTGGGGCGTTTGGGGCGCGTTTAGCTCGGTGCACCGCGTTTTTCGTTCGCCGGGTTGAGCACCCGGCGGGCCCGTTTTGTGGAAAGTTTAACACCGGAGCGAAAGTTCACGAAACGCATGCGGGGAGCGTTAGGGCGCATATGAGGTCCATTGGGGGCGTTTGGGACGCGTTTCGCTCCGGTGCCGCGTTTTCGTTCGCCGGGGGTTGAGCACCGCGGGCCCGTTTTGTGGAAAGTTTAACACCGGAGCGAAAGTTCACGAAACGCATGCCGGGGAGCGTTAGGGCGCATATGAGGTCGTTTGGGGGCGTTTGGGCCGCGTTTCGCTCGGTGCGCGTTTTCGTTCGCCGCGGGTTCGTGAGCACCCGACGGGCCCGTTTTGTGGAAAGTTTAACACCGGAGCGAAAGTTCACGAAACGCATGCCGGGAAGCGTTAGGGCGCATATGAGGACGTTTGGGGGCGTTTGGGACGCGTTTCGCTCGGTGCGCGTTTTTCGTTCGCCGCGGGTTGAGCACCCGACGGGCCCGTTTTGTGGAAAGTTTAACACCGGAGCGAAAGTTCACGAAACGCATGCCGGGAGCGTTAGGGCGCATATGAGGTCCATTGGGGGCGTTTGGGACGCGTTTCGCTCGGTGCCGCGTTTTCGTTCGCCGACGGGTTGAGCACCGGCGGGCCCGTTTTGTGGAAAGTTTAACACCGGAGCGAAAGTTCACGAAACGCATGCCGGGGAGCGTTAGGCGCATATGAGGACGTTTGGGGGCGTTTGGGACGCGTTTCGCTCCGGTGCCGCGTTTTCGTTCGCCCGGGGTTCAGAGCACCCGACGGGCCCGTTTTGTGGAAAGTTTAACACCGGAGCGAAAGTTCACGAAACGCATGCCGGGGAGCGTTAGGGCGCATATGAGGACGTTTGGGGGCGTTTGGGACGCGTTTCGCTCCGGTGCCGCGTTTTCGTTCGCCGCGGGGTTGAGCACCGGCGGGCCCGTTTTGTGGAAAGTTTAACACCGAGCGAAGTTCACGCAAAACGCATGCCGGAGGCGTTAGGCGCATATGAGGACGTTTGGGGGCGTTTGGGGCGCGTTTCGCTCGGTGCGCGCTTTCGTTCGCCGCGGGTTTGAGCACCCGACGGGCCCGTTTTGTGGAAAGTTTAACACCTGAGCGAAAGTTCACGAACGCATGCCGGGGAGCGTTAGGGCGCATATGAGGACCATTGGGGGCGTTTGGGGCGCGTTTCGCTCGGTGCGCGTTTTCGTTCGCCGGGGTTGAGCACCGACGGGCCCGTTTTGTGGAAAGTTTAACACCGAGCGAAAGTTCACGCAAGCATGCCGGGCGTTAGGCGCATATGAGGTCCATTGGGGCGTTTGGGGCGCGTTCGCTCGGTGCGCGTTTTCGTTCGCCGGGGGTTGAGCACCCGACGGGCCCGTTTGTGGAAAGTTTAACACCGGGCGAAAGTTCACGAAAGCGATGCGGGGCGTTAGGCGCATATGAGGTCGTTTGGGCGTTTGGGGCGCGTTTCGCTCGGTGCGCGTTTTCGTTCACGGGGTTGAGCACCCGACGGGCCGTTTTGTGGAAAGTTTAACACCGGGCGAAGTTCACGAAAGCATGCCGGGGCGTTAGGCGCATATGAGGGCGTTTGGGGCGTTTGGGGCGCGTTTCGCTCGGTGCGCGTTTTCGTTCGCCGCGGGTTTGAGCACCGGCGGGCCCGTTTTGTGGAAAGTTTAACACGGAGCGAAAGTTCACGAACGCATGCCGGAGCGTTAGGCGCATATGAGGACGTTTGGGGCGTTTGGGGCGCGTTTCGCTCGGTGCGCGTTTTCGTTCGCGGGGTTCATAGCACCGGCGGGCCCGTTTTGTGGAAAGTTTAACACGGAGCGAAAGTTCACGAAAGCATGCGGGAGCGTTAGGCGCATATGAGGTCCATTGGGGCGTTTGGGGCGCGTTTCGCTCGGTGCGCGTTTTTTCGTTCGCCGCGGGGTTGAGCACCCGCGGGCCCGTTTTGTGGAAAGTTTAACACCGGCGCGAAGTTCACGAACGCATGCGGGAGCGTTAGGCGCATATGAGGTCCATTGGGGCGTTTGGGACGCGTTTCGCTCCGGTGCCGCGTTTTCGTTCGCGCGGGGTTGAGCACCCGCGGGCCCGTTTTGAAAGTTTAACACCGGGCGAAAGTTCACGAAACGCATGCCGGGGCGTTAGGCGCATATGAGGGCGTTTGGGGCGTTTGGGGCGCGTTTCGCTCGGTGCGCGTTTTCGTTCGCGGGGTTCAGCACCAGCGGGCCCGTTTTGTGGAAAGTTTAACACCGGAGCGAAAGTTCACGAAACGCATGCCGGGGAGCGTTAGGCGCATATGAGGTCCATTGGGGCGTTTGGGGCGCGTTTCGCTCGGTGCAGCGTTTTCGTTCGCCGGGGGTTGAGCACCCGCGGGCCCGTTTGTGGAAAGTTTAACACCGAGCGAAAGTTCACGAAATGCATGCCGGAAGCGTTAGGCGCATATGAGGTCCATTGGGGCGTTTGGGTCGCGTTTGGCGCTCGGTGCGCGTTTTCGTTCGCATGGGGTTCAGAGCACCCGACGGGCCCGTTTGTGGAAAGTTTAACACCGGGCGAAAGTTCACGAAAGCATGCGGGGCGTTAGGCGTTAGGGCGCATATGAGGTCCATTGGGGGCGTTTGGGACGCGTTTCGCTCCGGTGACCGCGTTTTCGTTCGCACGGGGTTCAGAGCACCCGACGGGCCCGTTTTGTGGAAAGTTTAACACCGGAGCGAAAGTTCACGAAACGCATGCGGGGAGCGTTAGGGCGCATATGAGGACGTTTGGGGGCGTTTGGGACGCGTTTCGCTCCGGTGCCGCGTTTTCGTTCGCACGGGGTTCATAGCACCCGACGGGCCCGTTTTGTGGAAAGTTTAACACCGGAGCGAAAGTTCACGAAACGCATGCCGGGGAGCGTTAGGGCGCATATGAGGTCCATTGGGGGCGTTTGGGCCGCGTTCGCTCGGTGCGCGCGTTTCGTTCGCCGCGGGTTGAGCACCCGACGGGCCCGTTTTGTGGAAAGTTTGACACCGGAGCGAAAGTTCACGAAACGCATGCCGGGGAGCGTTAGGGCGCATATGAGGTCCATTGGGGGCGTTTGGGCCGCGTTTCGCTCCGGTGCCGCGTTTTCGTTCGCACGGGGTTCAGAGCACCCGACGGGCCCGTTTTGTGGAAAGTTTAACACCGGAGCGAAAGTTCACGAAACGCATGCCGGGGAGCGTTAGGGCGCATATGAGGTCCATTGGGGGCGTTTGGGATGCGTTTCGCTCGGTGCGCGTTTTTCGTTCGCTTCGGTTGAGCACCCGACGGGCCCGTTTTGTGGAAAGTTTAACACCGGCGAAAGTTCACGAAAGCATGCCGGGAGCGTTAGGCGCATATGAGGTCCATTGGGGCGTTTGGGGCGCGTTTCGCTCGGTGCGCGTTTTCGTTCGCCGGGGTTGAGCACCAGGGGCCCGTTTTGTGGAAAGTTTAACACCGGGCGAAAGTTCACGAAACGCATGCCGGGGAGCGTTAGGCGCATATGAGGGCGTTTGGGGCGTATGGGGCGCGTTTCGCTCGGTGCCGTGTTTCGTTCGCGGGGTTGAGCACCCGCGGGCCCGTTTTGTGGAAAGTTTAACACCGAGCGAAAGTTCACGAAACGCATGCGGGGCGTTAGGCGCGCATATGAGGACGTTTGGGGCGTTTGGGGCGCGTTTCGCTCGGTGCGCGTTTTTTCGTTCGCGACGGGTTGAGCACCGACGGGCCCGTTTTGTGGAAAGTTTAACACCGGAGCGAAAGTTCACGAAACGCATGCGGGAGGCGTTAGGGCGCATATGAGGACGTTTGGGGGCGTTTGGGACGCGTTTCGCTCGGTGCGCGTTTTTGTTCGCCGGGTTTGAGCACCCGACGGGCCCGTTTTGTGGAAAGTTTAACACCGTAGCGAAAGTTCACGAAAGCATGCCGGGGCGTTAGGCGCATATGAGGGCGTTTGGGGCGTATGGGGCGCGTTTCGCTCGGTGCGCGTTTTCGTTCGCCGACGGGTTGAGCACCCGACGGGCCCGTTTTGTGGAAAGTTTAACACCGGAGCGAAAGTTCACGAAACGCATGCCGGGGAGCGTTAGGGCGCATATGAGGACGTTTGGGGGCGTATGGGACGCGTTTCGCTCCGGTGCCGCGTTTTCGTTCGCCGGGTTCAGAGCACCCGACGGGCCCGTTTTGTGGAAAGTTTAACACCGGGCGAAGTTCACGAAACGCATGCGGGGCGTTAGGCGCATATGAGGGCGTTTGGGGCGTTTGGGGCGCGTTTCGCTCGGTGCAGCGTTTTCGTTCGCCGCGGGGTTGAGCACCCGACGGGCCCGTTTTGTGGAAAGTTTAACACCGGGCGAAGTTCACGAAACGCATGCCGGAGCGTTAGGCGCATATGAGGGCGTTTGGGGCGTTTGGGGCGCGTTTCGCTCGGTGCGCGTTTTCGTTCGCCGCGGGTTCATAGCACCAGCGGGCCCGTTTTGTGGAAAGTTTAACACCGGGCGAAAGTTCACGAAACGCATGCCGGAGGCGTTAGGCGCATATGAGGTCCATTGGGGCGTTTGGGGCGCGTTTCGCTCGGTGTCGCGTTTTCGTTCGCCGGGTTGAGCACCCGACGGGCCCGTTTTGTGGAAAGTTTAACACCGGGCGAAGTTCACGAAACGCATGCCGGGAGCGCGTTAGGGCGCATATGAGGTCCATTGGGGCGTTTGGGGCGCGTTTCGCTCGGTGCGCGTTTTCGGTGCGTTCGCCAGACGGGTTCATAGCACCAGACGGGCCCGTTTTGTGGAAAGTTTAACACCGGAGCGAAAGTTCACGCAAACGCATGCCCGGAGCGTTAGGCGCATATGAGGTCCATTGGGGGCGTTTGGGACGCGTTTCGCTCCGGTGCCGCGTTTTCGTTCGCACGGGGTTCAGAGCACCCGACGGGCCCGTTTTGTGGAAAGTTTAACACGGAGCGAAAGTTCACGAAACGCATGCCGGGGAGCGTTAGGGCGCATATGAGGTCCATTGGGGGCGTTTGGGACGCGTTTCGCTCCGGTGCCGCGTTTTCGTTCGCACGGGGTTCAGAGCACCCGACGGGCCCGTTTTGTGGAAAGTTTGACACCGGAGCGAAAGTTCACGAAACGCATGCCGGGGAGCGTTAGGGCGCATATGAGGTCCATTGGGGGCGTTTGGGATGCGTTTCGCTCCGGTGCCGCGTTTTCGTTCGCACGGGTTTCAGAGCACCCGACGGGCCCGTTTTGTGGAAAGTTTAACACCGGAGCGAAAGTTCACGAAACGCATGCCGGGGAGCGTTAGGGCGCATATGAGGTCCATTGGGGGCGTTTGGGACGCGTTTCGCTCGGTGCCGCGTTTTTGTTCGCCGGTTCGTTTGAGCACCCGACGGGCCCGTTTTGTGGAAAGTTTAACACCGGAGCGAAAGTTCACGAAACGCATGCCGGGGAGCGTTAGGGCGCATATGAGGTCGTTTGGGGGCGTATGGGACGCGTTTCGCTCGGTGCGCGTTTCGTTCGCCGCGGGGTTGAGCACCCGACGGGCCCGTTTTGTGGAAAGTTTAACACCGGGCGAAAGTTCACGAAAGCATGCGGGAGCGTTAGGCGCATATGAGGGCGTTTGGGGCGTATGGGGCGCGTTTCGCTCGGTGCGCGTTTTTCGTTCGCCGGGTTGAGAGCACCCGCGGGCCCGTTTTGTGGAAAGTTTAACACCGAGCGAAAGTTCACGAACGCATGCGGGAGCGTTAGGCGCATATGAGGACGTTTGGGGGCGTATCGGACGCGTTTCGCTCGGTGCGCGTTTTCGTTCGCACGCGGTTTGAGCACCCGACGGGCCCGTTTTGTGGAAAGTTTAACACCGGAGCGAAAGTTCACGAAACGCATGCCGGGGAGCGTTAGGGCGCATATGAGGACGTTTGGGGGCGTATGGGACGCGTTTCGCTCCGGTGCCGCGTTTTCGTTCGCACGGGTTCGAGAGCACCCGACGGGCCCGTTTTGTGGAAAGTTTAACACCGGAGCGAAAGTTCACGAAACGCATGCCGGAGAGCGTTAGGCGCGCATATGAGGACGTTTGGGGCGTTTGGGACGCGTTTCGCTCCGGTGCCGCGTTTTCGTTCGCACGGGGTTCAGAGCACCCGACGGGCCCGTTTTGTGGAAAGTTTAACACCAGAGCGAAGTTCACGAAACGCATGCGGGAGCGTTAGGCGCATATGAGGGCGTTTGGGGCGTTTGGGGCGCGTTTCGCTCGGTGCGCGTTTCGTTCGCACGGGGTTCAGAGCACCCAACGGGCCCGTTTTGTGGAAAGTTTAACACCGGAGCGAAGTTCACGAAACGCATGCCGGGGAGCGTTAGGGCGCATATGAGGACGTTTGGGGGCGTATGGGACGCGTTTCGCTCCGGTGCCGCGTTTTCGTTCGCCGACGGGTTGAGCACCCGGCGGGCCCGTTTTGTGGAAAGTTTAACACCGGAGCGAAAGTTCACGAAACGCATGCCGGGAGCGTTAGGGCGCATATGAGGTCCATTGGGGCGTTTGGGACGCGTTTCGCTCGGTGCCGTTTTTCGTTCGCGACGGGTTCAAGCACCCGCGGGCCCGTTTTGTGGAAAGTTTAACACCGGAGCGAAAGTTCACGAAACGCATGCCGGGGAGCGTTAGGGTGCATATGAGGACGTTTGGGGGCGTTTGGGACGCGTTTCGCTCCGGTGCCGCGTTTTGCTTCGCACGGGTTCAGAGCACCCGACGGGCCCGTTTTGTGGAAAGTTTAACACCGGAGCGAAAGTTCACGAAACGCATGCCGGGGAGCGTTAGGGCGCATATGAGGTCCATTGGGGGCGTATGGGACGCGTTTCGCTCGGTGCCGCGTTTTCGTTCGCACGGGGTTCAGAGCACCCGACGGGCCCGTTTTGTGGAAAGTTTAACACCGGAGCGAAAGTTCACGAAACGCATGCCGGGGAGCGTTACGGCGCATATGTGGTCCATTGGGGGCGTTTGGGACGCGTTTCGCTCGGTGCGCGTTTTGTTCGCCGCGGGTTGAGCACCAGCGGGCCCGTTTTGTGGAAAGTTTAACACCGGAGCGAAAGTTCACGAAACGCATGCCGGGGAGCGTTACGGCGCATATGTGGTCCATTGGGGGCGTTTGGGACGCGTTTCGCTCCGGTGCCGCGTTTTCGTTCGCACGGGGTTCAGAGCACCCGACGGGCCCGTTTTGTGGAAAGTTTAACACCGAAGCGAAAGTTCACGAAACGCATGCCGGGGAGCGTTAGGGCGCATATGAGGTCCATTGGGGGCGTTTGGGACGCGTTTTGCTCCGGTCCATTGGGGCGCATGTGCTTGGATTTTTGATGTAATCTAGGCTCCTTGATTTGCGCAATGGCTCCACTGTTATCACAATAGAGATTCATTGGACTAGAAGAACTATAGACCACACCCAGCTCAAAGATGAATTTTTTTATCCAAATAGCTTCCTTTGTAGCTTCGGAATCCACAATATACTCAGCCTTCATTGTAAAATTGACAACCGTCTCTTGTTTGGAATTTTTTCAGCTAACTATTAAGACAAAACATAAACCCAGACTGTGATAAAAAATCATCTTTATCGGTTTGGAAACTAGCATTAGTGTAATCATTTACAACTAGCTCTTCCTCACCTCCGTAAATAAGGAACACATCCCTTATCCTTCTCAAGTATTTTAGGATGTTCTTTATAGATATCCAATGACCTTTACCAAGATCTGACTGATATTTTCTCATGACTTTTAAAGCATATGACACATCTAGGCGTGTACAAAGCATGGCATACTAATAGACTCAATGGCGAAAGCATATGTAATCAAACTCATCTGGTCTCACTCATCTGGTGTCGAAGGACACTGAGTCTTGCTAAGACTAATACCATGTGACATAGGCAAGAAACCCTTCTTGGAATTTTGCATGTTAAAACGCTTCAACACTTTGTTAATGTACGTATTTTGACTTAATCCAATTAGCCTTTTAGTTTTATCCCTATAGATCTTTATGCCCAAAATATATACTGCTTCTCCTAAGTCTTTCATAAAGAAACTATTTCTTAATGAAGACTTGATAGATCTAAGCATAGAAATATCATTTCCAATAAAAAATATATCATCGACATATAGGACCAGAAAAGCACGTGCACTCCCACTAGCCTTTTAGTAAACACAAGACTCTTCGTCATTCTTGATGAAGTCAACCCTTTGACTACCTCATCAAAACGAATGTTCCAACTCTAAGAAGCTTGCTTCAATCCATAGATAGATATCTGAAGCTTGCATATCTTTCTAACATTTTGAGGATCGACAGAACCTTTAGGTTGTGTTATGTACACATCCTCACTTAGGTTTCCATTTAGGAAAACCATTTTGATATCCATTTGTCATATCTCATAATCGAAATATGCGGCAATAGCTAGAATAATCTGAACAGACTTAAGCATAGCAACGGGCGAGAAGATTTCATCATAGTCAACACCTCAAATTTATTTAAAACCCTTCGCCACCAGTCATGCCTTATAGATATGCTCATTTCCATCCATGTCTATATTTTTCTTAAAAACTCATTTGCACTCAATGGTTTTTACACCATTAGATGGATCAACTAAGTTTCAAACGTGATTATCATACATGGATTGAATTTCGAATCTTATGGCTCTAAGCCATTTCTCAGAGTTCGGGTCCATCATCGCTTCCTCATAAGTCTTAGGCTCATCATTGTTTAACAATAAAATACCATGTCGATACCTTATCGGCAATTGACATGGCCTTTCAGACCTTTATAGGGCTGGTGTCTCTTCCAAAGTTTCTACAACATTTTATATAGTTTGTAGAGGTTCAGTAGAAGTTAAAATATTTTTTGATGTCTCTCAAATTTTTTCGAGTCTCACTGTGCTCCCACTAACTCCTTTTGAGAGAAACTCTTTTTCTAAAAAGATACCATTTCGGACAATAAACACTTTGTTCTCATCCCTTTTATAAAAGTAATATCCTTTAGTTTCTTTAGGATACCCCACGAAGAAGTATTTATCAGATTTAGGTGTGAGTTTGTCAGATGTCAAATATTTTACATATACTTCATATCCCCATATTTTGAGAAAAGTCAACCCAGGATGTTTTCTAGTCCATATCTCATATGATGTCTTCTCTACGGCTTTTGATGGAATCCTATTTAATGTGAACGTAGCTGTTTTTAAAGCATACCCCTAAAAAGATAATGGTAGATCAAATTGGCTCATCATAGGCCGAACCATGTCTAACAAGATTCGATTCTGTCGTTTAGACACCCCATTCCATTGAGGTGTTCTTGACGGAGTTAGTTGTGGAATAATTCCACATTGTTTTAGGTGATCATCAAACTCATGGCTCAAATATTCACCTCCACGATCTGATTGTAGGGTTTTAATTATTTTGTTATGTTGATTTTGTACCTCATTCTGAAATTCCTTGAACTTTTCAAATGATTCAAATTTATGCCTCATTAGGTAGATGTATCCATATCTACTAAAGTCATCGATAAAAGTTATGAAGTACTAAAAATCACCTTTAGTCATTGAACTCATTGGTCCATATACATCCGAATGTACTAAGGCCAACAAATTATTTGCCCTCTCACCTAGACCAGTGAAAAGTGTTTTAGTCATTTTGCCAAGTAAACAAGATTCGCATATTTCAAATGATTCAAAATTAAATGAGTTTAGAAGACCATCTTTGTGGAGCTTCATCATACGCTTCTCATTTATATGACCCAAACGACAATGCCAAATATAAGTGGGATTCAAATCAGTAGGTCGAAGCCTCTTCGCATTAATGTTATAGTTAGGTATATCCTCAAGATTTAAAACATATAATCTATTTATCAATGGAGCATGACCATAAAGTATATCATTCAAATAAATTGAACAACAATTGTTCTTTATTCTTAAATCATAGCCTTCTGTTCTCAAATATGAAGCAGAAATAATGTTTCTGCTTAAGACAGGAACATAATAACAATTATTAAATTTCAAAACTAATCCTAAGAATAAAGATAATAGTAAAGTGCTAACAACCAACGTAGCAACTTTTGCTCTATTGCCAACGCGAAGATCAACCTCGCCTCATGCTAAACTCTTACTCCTTATAGCCCTTGTATCGAATTGCAAATATGAGCAACCGATTATGTATCAAATACTCAAGAACTAACATGAGAAGTGGCAAGATTTATTTCTATAACATTTATACATGAAGTAGAAGTCTTACTTCTCTTCTTCTTTTCCAGTTCTACCATGTACTTGTAACACCCCAGGATCTACATCACCCTGGGATACCACTAAACCACTTACAGTTAGCCAAAAATTTCAATATAATTAATTCTAGCAATAATTTTCAGACATGAAGCATTAAGCAGAAGCATAATCAACTAAGGGAATAAAGATAACGGTAACAAGTTCAATAACTAAAACAATCTCTAGCAGATTAATCAAAGAATAGTTCACAAGGTCATCATTATTAAATAAGATAATCATCCACGAATAGCTAGGCATTTGGCAAGAATTCCATCGACTTTATTACAGCATGAATTTATGAACCAAGTGCATTATTGTGGTGCCGCTCTACCCATCCCATGAATGCTCATGAATCACCTGTAGGGGTAAAACAAGGGTGAGATAAAAATCTCAGCAAGCAAACTGTTTAACAGGCTATTCAGACTACAATATCCACAAGTCCACATCCACAATGTGCATCCACATTCATTATCAAGCTAATTAATCTACAATGATATTAAGCATCAATATCCATTTCTCAAAATGACCACGATTATAGCCTCAACCATATTTACTACCAACAATAGTAAAACATTAGCAAATGAATCTTGTTTAACTACTTCATATTATCCACCACTACTACTACCAATGACAATAAAGTATTAACATATTTTACCTCACTAACTTTATTATTTCTCGCATCCACAACTGTTACCAACAATTACCACAAGAGAAAAGAATCTCATGCCATAGTCACAACCCCTACCATACCACAAGGGATGAACCCCAATCCACGACCACAACCACTTTCCTCATACCACATGTGACTCTCATGAGCCAATTCCACATTACAACTATAAAGTTGCAGTTATTTGTAAAATAACTTCACCATAATATATTGCATAAGTATGCAAATGATCTTTACACAATGCAATGCATATGTATGCTATACTCCACTGCACCTTTACCCAACAAGGTAAAAGTATGCATCGTGCTACGGCAATGTACGATACTGTACCGGTACGGTCGCGGCTATAAGCGGCGACATCAACAATGCAAATATCATGACATGGTATGAATGAAATGATAATCATAAACCACAAGAATTTAACCACGAAGGTCAACCACATAACCCACATTCGGTTCACCAAGATCATCATCAATCGATCCCTAATGAATCATACCACATCGTCCACAATATATTCATCAAGATTACTACCACCATAACCACAAGTATTCACCAAGAATACTACCACCAAGATCACAATAATACCAACTTCAAGGACATCAATATGATTCTCATGAATTTTCAACAAGAAATATCATCATATCTACCATGCATTTACTTTTGTATACCACAATTCGCTTATTAAGCAATTTACCACAATACTACCAAAACTTATCCAAATATAGCAATTGATTAATATCTTGCTATCACATTCTTACTTAGAAAACATGTAACCATGGCATATTATTTAACATTATGAAAAAATCATGCATATTGCAAGTAGTAAGAATAATGGGTTAAACGGTAGCACATCCGCTACGTTTACTTACCTCTACCGACGAAGTGACGAAATCACGCACATTCAGAAGCAAAACCGTCTGTCCAAAAAGGTATCTCTCAGCACACATTACAACAATGAAAACGCGACTCTCAAACAAAAGATATCGCTAAGCCTCAAAATCCCACAACATCCTTCCCCGCGTAACGGTTCTACAATCGTCCCACTGCAGCGGTGCGGCTTAATATTTTTCTATCTTTAAAAATATAACACTAATCACAGCAAAAGATATATATCTGGATTTCTCACTTAAATACCTACACTTTTCATGTAGAACATATATTTTTATTTTGTTCTTAGCAAGGTGTAACAAAATGCTCAAAACAGAGAACATCCTCTGTTCTGTCTGTTCGGACTGCTGACTTGAAACGCGTCTCCAGAACAGATCAAGGCTCTAAAAATTCTGGTTATTTTACAGCAGCTAGACTACTGAATTATCTATCTTTTTCTCAATTATGATCAAAAATTTAAAAATCATCTTCTACCCCTAATCCCCTCTGAATAGCAAATAGCCCCAGTCTGCACCCCTGACAGACAGCGGGATTCCAGACCCTGGTACGTCTAAATGACGTGACCACAAAATCTGCAACAAATAAAGTAGATGTGTATCGTCGTTCTCTACATTTTTCCTTTTGGGGAGACCCTCAGGAAAAATCATCTTAGGGGTCTAAACCGCACGAACAGCCGCGCTGCGCGAATTGATCTACAGACAAACAGCAGGAACTCTCTCATTGGAGAATCTAATTGCTAATCCCCATCAAATCCCGTGCTATAAACCCTAATTACAGTAAAAACAGAGGGTTTTGGGATGGAAAAAAATTACCTAGCCTTGGGATCACACCTTTTCTTCTCTTCCTCTTCCTCCCTTCCTCTTCTTCTTCTTCTTCTCCTTGCCTTTCTCCTTTGCTCCAAAGAACAGGGCAGCAGCTTGGGAGGTGGGGATGGGGCACAAGGAGGGTGGGGGTGGGAAAAGGGAGGGGGAGGAGCCCACAAGGTTTATAAAGGAGGTGGCTAGGGTTTGGGAGGGGGTACGGGCCCCCGTTTGGGCTGGCTGGCCCAAAGTGGTTGGCCCACCCCTCTGGACAGCCCAAATATCTAAATTAATTATTTTAATTATTTTTTTATTATTTTAGACTATTTCAAAGAATTTATTTTCACCTCTTGCAATTTACCGAAAAATTCGGACGACTCCGCGATTAATTTAAAAAACGACGCCGAAACGACGTCCAGGATATTACAGTAGTTCTTGCAGTTTCTCTTCTAATGTACAATCCATTGGCAATGGTAGCAAATGGTATCAGGTGCAGCACCAATCTTAAACTTCTGAAGCATAGATTTGGTACTCGAGATCTCATCTTGAGTTTTACCCATGCCCTTTCTTTTGCTCAAAGCCTTGTGACTCTTCTTTTTAAAGTTGGTAGTCTTCTGAACTATCATCACATGATTAGAGCTTTTCTTAATACTCTCCTCTACTGACTTGAGCATCCAATGCAACTTGATCATTGACTTCTCCATGCCATTCGTATGATAGTTCAAAATGACTGGCTCAAAATTTGGAGGGAGCAATTGGAGAATCACATCAATAGCCATGTCTTGGCTAAGGGGAAAATCAAGCTTTTCCAAACTCTCAATGTATCCAATCATCTTCATCACATGAGGGCTGACTGGACTTCCTTCAGCTAACTTGCACGCAAACAATGATTTAGAGGTGTTGTACCTTTCAGCTCTTGCCTAGTTCTCAAACATGCCTTTAAGACCCACAATCATATTATAGGCATCCGTGTTCTCATATTACTTTTGAAGCTTAGAGTTCATGGTGGCAAGTATGAGATATTGTAATGTTTCTCATATTCATTCTTTTGAGCATGAGTAACATTTTCAGTTGGTTTATCTAGATATGGAACATCTAGAACATATTCCTTCTTTTCTTGCTTGAGAATAATTCTCAAGTTGTGATATCAGTCAATGAAGTTTATTTCATTTAGTTTTTATTTCTCAAGAATAGATCTGTAATGCCCTGAACGTCATTTTGGCATCCCGGGGAAAGTTTTAGCGTAATCGCGGAATCGCCGGTTTCGGTAAATCACGCTAAGGGAAAAAATAAAATTATGGAGTAGTCTAAAATAAAAATAAGAAAAGAAAATGAACTAAATAATTAAAAAAGAAATTTTGGACTGTCTAGAGAGGTGGGTCAACCACTTTGGGTCGGCCGGCCCAAAGGGTGCCACACACCCCCCAAACCCTAGCCCCTCCCCCATAAAAGCCTTGTGGCCGCCACCCCCACCCCTTTCCACCCCCTTGGCCGCCACCCTACTCCCCTTGCACCCCCCTCTCTTTCCCCTAGTGCTGCCATTTGATTCAAGGAGAGATCAAGGAGAAGGAGAAGAGGAAGAAGAGGAAGGGAAGGAAAAGAGGAAGAGGAAGAGGAGAAAAGAAAAGAAAAAGTGTGATCCCAAGGAAAGGTAATTTTTCCCCATCCCAAAACCCTCTGATTTCTACTATAATTAGGGTTCTTAGACTAAGAATTAGTGGGGATTAGCAATTAGATTCTCCAATTAGTGGTTACCTGCTGTCTGCCTGTAGATCAATTTGTGTAGCATTACTGTTCGTGCAGTTTAGACCCTCAAAACGATTTTTCCTGCGGATCATCCCAAAAGGAAAAATGTAGAGGACGTCGAGACGCATCTCCTGTATTTTTTCTAAAGTTTTTGGCTTCGGGATCTGGGTGCAGCAAGGTCGGGAACCTTGCTGTCTGACAGGGGGTGCAGATTGGGGCAGATTGCTGTTCAGAAGTGATTTAGGGGTAGTAGACGAATTTTATATTTTTAGTCACAATTTAGAAAAATGTGGAGAATTTAGTAGTCTAGCTTCTGTAAAAAAAATCAGAATTTTTAGAGTCTTACACTGTGGTTGGGACGAGTTAGACTCTGGCTGCCCAGATTGCCAGAACAGAGAACATCCTTTGTTTTGTGCATTATGTTGCACCTTGCTAAGAACATAATAAAAATATGTGATCTACATGAAAAGTGTAGGTATTTAAGTGAGAAATCCATAAATATATATCTCTCTGTAAAAGACTTAGTATTATTAAAGATACAAAACAATTAAGCAGCGCCGCTGTAGTGGGAAGATTGTAGAACCGTTACGCGGGGAAGGATGTTGTGGGGTTTTGGGGTTTAGCGATATCTTTTTTTCAAGAGTCACATTTTTATTGTTGTAATGTGTGCTGAGAGGTACCTTTTTGGATAGGCCATTTTGCTTCTGAAAGCACGTGATTTCATCGCTTCACCGATAGAGGTAAGTAAACGTAGCAGATGTGCTACTGTTTAACCCGTTTTTCTTACTACTTGCAATATACATAATTTTCATAATGTTAAATGATATGACATGTTTACATATTTTCTAAGTAAGAATGTGGTAGTAAGATATTAATCAATTGCTATGTTTGGATGAGTTTTGGTAATATTGTGGTAACTTACTTAATGATCTAATTGTGGTATATGAAGTAAATGCATGGTGGATATGATGATATTTCCTTGTTGTTAAATTCATGAGGATCATATTGATGCCCTTTGAAGTTGGTATTCTTGTGGTTTATGATTATCATATAATTCATAACATGTCATGACATTACATTATGGATGTCGCCGCTTATAGCCATGACCGTACTGGTACAACATCGTACATTGCCGTAGTACAATGCACACCTTTACCTTGTTGGGTAAAGGTGCAGTGGAGAATAGCATACATATGCATTGCATTGTGGAAAGATCATTTGCATACTTATGCAATGTGGAATTGGCTTATGAGAGTCACTTGTGGTATGAGGAAAGTGGGTGTGGTCGTGGATTGGGGTTCATCCCTTGTGGTATGATAGAGGTTATGATTGTGGCATGAAATTCTTTTCTCTTGTGGTAATTATTGATATCCGTTGTAGATGTAAGAAATAATAAAGTTAGAAAGGTAAAACATGTTAATGTTTTATTGTCAATGGTAGTGGTTGTGGCGGATGATATGAAGTAGTTAATCAAGATTTATTTGCTAATATTTTATTATTGTTGGTAGCAAATGTGGTTAAGTCTATGATTGTGGTCATTATGAGAAATGAATATTGATGTTTAACATCATTGTAGTTTAATTAGCTTTTAACGAATGTGGATGCACATTGTGGATGTGAACATGTGGTTACTTTAATGATGTTGTATATTTGTTTGTAGTCTGAATAGCCTGTTAAACAGTTTTCTTGTTGAGATTTTTATCTCACTCTTGTTTTCCCCCTACATGTGATTTTTGAGCATTCATGGGATAGGTAGAGCGGCACCACAATAATGCACTTGGTTCGTCAATTCATGCTGTAATAAAGTCGATGGAATTCTAGCCAAATACTTAGCTATTCGTGGATGATTATCTTATTTAATAATGATGAACTTGTGAATTATTCTTTAATTAATCTGCTAGAGGTTGTTTTAATTATTGAACTTGTTACCGTTATCTTTATTCCGCTTATTACTTTATGTCTAGAATTTGTTGCCAGAATAAATTATCTTGAAATTTTTTGGCTAGTTGTAGAGTGGTTTAGTGGTATCCCAGGGTGATGTGGATCCTAGGGTGTTACAAGATCATAGGTTAAAACTTGGTATGGACGAAGTAGATGGTGGCATTGTTTACAACATAAAAAGTATATGAAAAAATTGAGCACTATGTTTATGTGAAATTTTTCATTAAACAATGTAATAAAAGATACTCCCACTATATGTCTAAAATCATGTACCCTCCAATAACATATATTGAATCAAGATCCATATTTCATTAAGTCCTAGTGAGCTTTGGCATCACTGCTAGAAACCTAGCGACGTAGCTAAACAACCCCTTGCTAATTGCATCACATGTAACTCTTATTTGTTGAGTGACATCCATATGTCCTAGCCTCAACACTATGCCCTTAGACCCAAAACTATTTTGGTAGCCTAGTCAAGTTAAACCAATATTATGCATGAAGTATCCAACACTTTACCCTATCTTATTGAGATAAATAATGGTACCCTACTTTTGTAGACCTACCAATTAATAATCAAAATTTTGATATGTGCAACTATTGGAAGAGCATCAAGTTTTAATCAATTTTTCTAAAGGAATACTATTCTATCATGTTAAAACACTCAAGATGGTAATAACATGAATAATAGTATAACAAGAACATAAAAGCATTGACAATTAAATCATATTAAACTGTGATATAGTATGGCCCTTAGCACGACAATCTCTATTACCATGCTTCCTGTCCATCGAGTCATCAATGCTTGAGTTCACCACATTCATTTATTTAGCTATTACTCCTAACAACTAACAATGAATTACATATAAAAATACCAAGCATCATATATCGACACGCATGACATTATTCAACAATATGTAGCACATGGCTATAAGTCAGCATGACGCGCAGGTCATGAAAAATTGATACATGCATCACATAACACATTGGGCTATACTATTCACACAACCCTACAAAAACGAGTTATGTGCAGAATCCAATTCTATCGTGCGATATGAACACATAAAACCTATAATGCGCGATACGATTACCTAGCATTTCACAAAATATTTTTCGGGGCATGAATCCTATTCATGAAATTGCCCTTGAAAATTTCATCAGATTTATCACATTAACCCAATTCTGAACCAATCTGATCGGCCTGATTTTTCATTGATCAATCATATTGATCGGCATGGGAGGTTTTCAGAAAAAACAACAACTCGGTGCTATCAATTCATACCTCCAAACCCATCTACTATTGCCAAAACCGATTGATTTTATCAAGCAGTGCCTAAACCAATCCAATGACATGAACCAATCTAAGCTATCATATTAGACCAGTAATAGATCCAATCTACTACCATCACATATAAACTATATACAACCAATCCAGATCAAATACTACACAGGATGGTTCTGATACCACTGTTGGAATACGGGTAGGCTATACTAGCGTAAATTATAATTTTCTACCGCTAAACCAGGAAGCCATGTGAGTAAGAGATCATATATCGTTACCACTAGACGTGCAGTGCAGCGGAAGTAGAGTTGAAACAACCGATTCAACGAAGAGCGCGTCAATGTAGTGGAGACAGTCGATCATCCATCGACCAACCGTTTCCTGCTTGCGATCGTCTCGATCAGTGCCACAGTGGTAGCAGCGTCTCTACCAAGGTCCACACGTTTAGGGAGGGAACACCGTGCTTCGGTGTGCTAGTACCAGCATGCACGGCAGGGTTATGAGAGGTGGTGGCTAGGGTTTTGATGAGTGTATCCCACTCAGAGATTGTATCCCCCGCACATCTCCTTATATAGCCTCTAATCGGATCCTTATCTGATACGAGTGGAGATTGTATCCCATTCGGGGACTATCATTCGAACCCTTATTATTTCAACCTATTAGGTGTGTGATTCTATAGGTTCATGTATATTTGGTTATTAGCCGAAAACTTCTTTTCGGTCCATAAGTCGATATTGGTTCCTAGCAGGACATAACGACTCCTAAACATATATAAAGATCATATCGGACGAATCTATATAGTACTTTTGTATCGATCACTTTGCCTCATGATATCAAATCGAACTCAAGGCGAGTATCGTGCCATCTTATGATAGCTCGATTCTTCACTCAAATCTGTAGTGGATTACTCAGCTGTCATTGACCCTTCAACTACATTCGGCATGGTCATGCACTTTCTTAATCCAACCACATCGAGGGGCCCAGAGATATCTCTCCTATTATATAGAAGGGGCAAATTCTATTTTGATTGTTCATACAGAAAATAATGACGACCTTAGGTCTATGGATCCTACATACACTAAGTATGAGACTAACTGATGACACTTAAGAATATAACAATTCTCGCACTGTCTCATGGTGGGTCAAACCAATATAATGTTTTCTAACTTGTGTCCATATTATTGATTTGATATCCCATATCTATCATCTGTGAAATATGATCATCAATCAATACATGTGTTAATTTGTAAATTATAATTATTCCACATAATGATATAAAATTAGGGATAATTTAGAATAACATCAAAACATAAATAAAGAGTTCTACGAACAAGTCACATACTTGTTAATCAATATGAAAGACATTTATTCAAGAGATAAAATAATATATTATTCAAAAGACCATAAATATAGAAGTGATATAATTATCTCCATGATTGTCTCTAGGACATATCACTAACACACTTGTGTCCCTCATCATCCACATTAAAGAGGAGGCTAAAACATGGGTCTTCACGGGAGCTATGAGGCTAACGGAGCTTCACGTACTTTGTGATATCCTAAATGTCCTTTAATTTTCCTCCTCTTCTCGCCGCTGCCTTGATAGGCAAGCTTTCTGCCAACAGACTTGCTATTTTTTGTAATGCCCTGAATGTCTTTACGGCATCCCTAGGAATGTTTAGTGGAATAGCGGAGTTTTTCGGTTCTTTAGTGAATCGCGGGAGGTAGGAATAAAATTATAAAATTATCTAAAATAAAAGATAAATTAAATAAAAAAATAGAGGGAGTGGTTTGCCTGGAGGGGTGGGATAGCTACTTTGGGCAAGCCAGCCTAAATGGCAGCCGCACCCTTTAGGGAAGAGAAGGAAGAGAAGGGAGAAGAGAATGAATAAAAGGAAGAGAAGGGAGAAGGAGGGGAGAAAAAAGGAAAAAGAAGAGAGAAGAGGGGTGATCTTGAGGGATCACCTAGGTAATTTTTTTCACCTCAATTCTCCATGTTTTAGATGTAATTAGGGATCACCTAGGTAATCTAGTGGGGTAATTAACCGATTAGAGTTAATTTGCTGCGCACGTAGGTCGATTCAAGCAGCGCATCTGTTCGTCTAGATTAGAGCATCAAGATAATTTTTTCTATAGATATGTCAACATGAAAGTTGTAGAGGACGTCGAAACCTAGCTTCTGTAATTTTTTTAGATTTATTGGCCGTGGGGTTTGGGCGCAGAAGAAATGGGAACTCTGCTGTGTAGCAGAGGGGTAGTCAGAATCTGGTTTCTGTTCAGGTGTAGTTTCAGGGGGGTAAATGAAAGTTGTAGAAAATCATGTAAACTAGCTTTTGTAAAAAAATCATGATTTTTAGATCATTATACAGAAGGTGAAATTTAGTGGAAGCTTGCCGGGAAGATCGCCGAAGCAAAGTCTGTCCTATACTTGAAATATGGTGTCTACTTGAAAGATGTAGGATTTTCTTTGTAGTTTCTAGAAATATCATCATTTGCTGTGCTTGGCCTAGAAGATTAAAAGATACAAAAAAAAAACAAGCAGCGCTGCTGTAGTGGGCTGGGCGTAGGACCGATGAGCTGAGAGGGTATTGTCGGGTTTTGGGCTTAACGGTATTTTATTTTCTTAAGATGTGGATGTCTTGCTGTAGTCCTGTGCTGAGAGATGATTTCTGGACAGGTGGCTTCGCTCCTGACCATGCTTGAGCGCTTCGCTTTTTCGGTAGAGGCAACTAAACGTAGCAGTCGTACTTTGCCATTGTTACATGTTTTTATTAATGTGTCTATATGGTAGCAATTTAGAATCAATTGTTTATGCCCTTGATAGATTACTTATGGTTATGTGGTATTGTTCTTAATGAAACATATGTAGGTTATGAGGTAGAATACTTGATGAATATATTGCTGATCTTTGCGGTTAACTTCTTATAAATCATGTAAATCATATCATTCATATCATGACATGTCATTTGCATCGTAGATGTCACCGCACATCACCGCGACCGTACCGGTATAGCATCGTACATTGCCGTAGTACGATGCACACTCTTACCTTGTTGGGTAAGGGTGCAGTGGATCATGTGTATACATATGCATTTACTTATGGATGGAATAACTGGATACATCTGTTATTTGCTTAAATCTTATGAGGTTGGACTTGTGGGAGTCACCTGTGGTATGATGATTGTGGTTGCGAATATAATTGAGGTCATTGTGAAAAATAAATGTTGATGATTTAAACTATGGTAGTTTAATTAGCTCGTTAAAAAGTTTGCTTGCTGAGATTTTTATCTCACTCTCGATTTTCCCCTTCTAGGTGATCCTTGAGCATGTATGAGAAGGATAGAGCAGTACAACACAATTGCACACCATCTTATGATTTATACTGTAATAAATATGAGGAGACTCTAGTTAGTTATCTTTTTCTCTCATTGATGTTCGCTTCAAATTAACAATGTTAGACTGTGGTTTGTTTTATTTGGTTAAAATTATTAGTGGTTGTTTCTTAATCAATATTTTCCATTACTTTTTGTTTTGTTATGCTTCCGCTTAGCTTATTATGTTTTAGATGATTTTGCCAGTTTATTTTATCTTGTAACCTGATTAGTTGTGAAGTGGTTTAGTGGCATCCCAGAATAATATAGGTCCATAGGTGTTACATTTTTCTTCCCTCCTATTTTATATAGGGTAGGCCTCCTACCCCCCGTTCAAAATAAAAAGTAGGTACATGGATGTGATACCCGTTCCAAAGGCTTCTACATTATCAAAAAATTATTTAACCTTCACATATGAATTCCAACAGGAACAGATCGCCAACAAGCTACCATTTGGTCACTATTTTCACACAGTTCAATTCAACCAAAAATGCCTACCTCACCTCCGTTGCGTTCTGACAGAAAAGGATTCTAAAGAAAACAATCACCATTAGTGCCATAATCTACACATTTTTACTGTCGTCCTATTGTTTCAAAGCTTTAGCATATCCGTCTCTTTTTGCTGAATTCCGGTAACATGCTTTATGCTCTGCCTGTTGGATATATAGGCAATATTTTACTTTTAAATTTTACTAGAAGACAAATATAATAAACTAGTAATGTAAAATAAATAACTAACAGCAGACTACTTAATGTACTTCAGAAAATACACAAAGAAAATACAGTATCAAATTCGATCGAACACACGAACGACTTACTGTTGGGCTTAATGAAAAATAGAAAGTAGCATATGCTCGATGTAGTACAGGCTTGAGGCAATGCAGGACGTAGATGAAGCAAAACTGGAGTGGTCATAACGAACTCTGTAGGGGATTTCCTAATGTTTCCTAAAATAGAATATGACCTAATATGAGGATATGGTCATAATGAAACTCTGTAGGGGATTTCCTAAGGTTTCCAGAGAGTCTAAGAATGCAAATTTATAATGGATAGATTAATAGTTATGCAATTTCTAACACTGTTGTCTGGCATTGGATGATTGCTGGACCAGTTGGAGTAAAAGTGATGTTTTGGTTTAGCAAAAGCCGGAATTAAAAATTTAATGATGATCATGATGATGAAATTGTGAAAAATTTACTGTGGATTTCATAAATGTCAAGGTTTGCTACATTTGCTATTGTAGATTAAAAGATACAAAATTTGCAAGTCTACTATCTAGAGAATGGTTAGATTTATTTTCCAGGTTAATTTTGGGGGCATAATGAATTAATTTGAGAATTATGTCAACTAAGAAATTGTAGAAAATTTTATGTAGTTTGTTAAAATGGTATGGTTTGCTCTGTTTTGATGAGGGAATTGAGAGTTGTGTCATTTTTCATACCAGGACAGCAAGGGAATAGATCGTTATTTGTTTGAAAAGTTGAGGTTTTCAGAGAACGTGTAGGATAGTTGTTGCTTACTTGTATTTTATATTGTGCTAGCATATTTTGAGAGTGGGTAGTCTCTGTAGGAGGAGAGACTTCAAGTGGATACCACCTTCACATCATTCAGGTAAGCGTATCTAAGTGAAAGGCAAGTGCATTGTAGAATAGTATTCGGGTGCTTACAAATTGGATTGAATGATGCCTTTCTTTAATTATTTCATATATCAATATTGAATATATATTGTTCTCCGCTTATGATATGGTGATGAAACTGAGATTAGAGATAAGATGATGAATACTTCTAATTGTTTAATATGATGGAAGAAAATGACTACATCGCATTGCATGATGAGCATTCATGATTAATATTAATGTGCTGAGACTCTATATGAAAAAGGACAAGGCAACCATATATGAACAAGGACAGGGTCAAGTGGAAGATAAAGATTTGGATTGATACCTTGTATGACAAATGACAGGGCAACCCTGTATGAAAAAGGACATGGTAAATGTGTGTCATCAACGACTGAATACCTAACTATACCAGTATATGTACAAGAATGCGTTGAGTTTGAGTATTGCCTTCGCGAGAAGAGAATCGCAAAAGAAATAGCATGTGCATATAACTGAATGGAAAGGAGAATTTAAAAATAAAATAATGATGGTTAAAATGAAATGTTAAATATTGCCACCTTGTATATTATTCTGCTTTGTACTTACTAAGTCATAGGCACACCCTTGCTTCTTGTTTTTACGTGAGCGATAATGACGACATGCATGGGAAGAGGTAGAACATGGACTGTTGCACTTTAAAACCCTTCACTTTACCTAAAAATGTTTTACATTTTTGGTCATAAACAGTCTTAGAATTCTTAGTAATAATTGATTAGTGATCGTGCAAAACTGCACACTCGCAAGTGTACGGGTTGCCGCAAAGATAGCAGTGAGATGTCGTGTTCTCCACAGGGACTAGACTACCGGCGATATAACACCAAAACAAAGCTAAGTCGCACGAACGGGGGAATGAAAAGGAAAACTGAAAATCCTAAAGAACTATAGGGGCTGAAGAAGAAAGGGAGAGAAGATCGACAAAAATTTCAAAAGTGAGCGAAGCAGCAGGAAGGGACTGAAGGAGAGGCGAAGATGAGGAACTAGATAGGGTAAGAAAGAAGAAGAGAGGAGGCGAGGCTAGAAAAAAGCAAAAGGGGGCTAAGGGAGACAAATAGCTAGAAAAGAGAAGAGGGAAGAGAAAAAGGAGAAGAGTCGGAGCTAAGGCAGAGGGAGGAGGTTCTAGGAAGGAGCGAGAAGACGAGACGAGAAGAACACTAGAGAGAGAGAGGGAGGTTCTGGGAAGGAGTTAAAAGAACTGACACTAAATCTACGACTAAACTACCACTAACCCTTCCTAGCAAGCAACGGAACATAGCATCTACGGAAAATAAATCTAACACAAGCAAGAACGTAAAACAGTAAATCTAAACTAATATTTTTGGTCTTTTCTTTTACTACAAGAACTAAACATAACAACAGACACAACATTGGACTAATCTAGGCAAAATTTCCATAAGACTACGGGAACTTAAAGCAGACTCATGAATATAACCTGACAGCAAGATTTACATAAAAATCTAAAGACTAGATAACTTGCAAAATACTACTCAATAACCAGATCAACTAAAATACCACATGCACATCACAGGTTTAACATAATTAAACTAATGGACCATCAAGCAAAATCACAATTCTCAGCTAGACAGCAGCATCTTGACAAACATCTCAGATCATAGTAATTGCCACTACAATATCCATGTAATCATCCAGATATTACAGTCCATAATCAAACATTCGGCAATTGTTCACAAAGAATAACATAAGAACCAAAGAGAGAATTAAAGACAAGGTTCAGCAGGGCTGTTCGGCAACACATACAGCAGGAAAATCCGGCACAAATCAGCAGCAAATAGGGGCTCACGGCAGCAACAATAAAGTGTAACAGCAAAGTGAGTTAAGGCTAATAAAAACTTACATTTGGTAGAAGGTATAACAGCAAAGTGATGATCAAACGAATGTAAGAGTGTTAACAATTTCACAACAACGGTTATTTAGTGGAGTTTGGTATAAAGTGTATGTCCTATGCAATCTAAAATTCTTGATATTGTAAAGTTAAGAAATAATTCAAACTAGAATACTTTGTCTAAGTACTGATCCAAAAGGTTTAAGTAAAGTGTATAAATGCACACGCAAAGATTAATGTGATTCAATACAAACAAAGAAATGAGCTAAATAGAGACAATCTAAAATTAAGGATTAATTAGCTCGTTTTGCACCAAGTATTATGAGACATGCTAGCCAATTGCAGGAGTATGAATATAAGGGTACAAGATTGCTCAAAGAAATTAAATTACATAATCTGAATTTATGGACTAAAGTTAACTCTCCCAAATTTGGCTACTACTTTCTTTTCTTTCCTTTTTTTTACTTGCTCAAGCCGTGTTTTTTATTGGGCTACCTCTTTTTCTTTTTTCTCTTTTTTACTCAAAGGCCGAACTAGGGTTTAGTTGTCCCTTGATTTTGCATAAGTCACAAATATTCAGCAAAGTGTAAAATACTCAAGAGCAGCTCTAAATGTAATATTTAATCGCTAGTCTTAATTGATAAAATAAAAATATATGTGAAGCTCGATTGCCATGCTTTCGGCTGGTGCAAAGATGCAAGCTTCTTGAAAATTCCTAGCCAAGCCGCAGCACTAGCAATTTTTGTGGTGACGTATTGGACTACATCTCTTCCAAGTGATTCGGATGAGATCATTGGAATTTAGCCACTACACCAGCATTGGGTTCGGATTGAACAGGGGCTCGATTTGATTTGTGGCGCAAGCAAACAGACAACTAGCGCAGTCTTTTCGGATGTTTGGAGGAAGTAAACCGTACAAAATTCTCACCCGAACCAAACTCAAGAAAAGATAACAACTTGCTGCTGTCAAACCAACGGATCGCCACCTACCTCACGGTAATAATGATACTGCTAGTGTTTTGAATAGGAACAAGAGAATTGAATTAGCCTCTGGCAGGGAATTCGAACGCAACTTGCAAGGCCAATAAAAGATGAATGCAACTATCCGATATTCCGATGTTCCGGTGATTCGGCCGAGCGATTTTTTTTAAGATAATTATGATTCAGATGAAATAAAGGAAACGCCTCAATGATTAGGCGACGTAAAGAAACATGATCAGTACCTAAGCAAAAATTCTAGTAAATCAAAATTTAATAAAACTTACAAAAAAAGATGCAAAAATCAGGGTTTGAAAATTTTTTTTGGTGTTTTTGGTTTATGGACTATAGAAATTTAAATAAAAAACAGTAAGGAAAATCAATCTAAAAGGTAGGGTAAATAATCCTACCGAGAAAGCCATGCTCTGATATTTAGATGATATAGGGTCGTCCGATCTTCTCGACGTAGAATCAAGATACTCACGTGCCCTCTTTTGAATTGTAGTGATTCTCTGTTACCAATGTAAGAACGAACACTCTTTAATTCACAAGAACACATACGTCAAACTTTACGACCACCCAGTAAAGTCCTATCATGCTCTCAATTTCCAGTGAAAAGATTGAATGATCTCAATTAGCAAGAACTCTCCATTTTTCTCATTGTCGACTTCGGTCATCAAGAAGAATAAAAACAATCTGTTTTCTCATCTATTAGCAAATGTGGTCCGTCTTTCCATTGAGGAGGGGTGTCGGCTAGTTAAGGTGTCCTCCTCCCCTCCGCACGTGTGCACGCTTGGACTATGGCTGAATAGGAAGTGGCTCGGCCAAGGTCCGACACAAGTCCTTGTTCGGCCTTAGAAGCCAACTAGAGTTTGGACTCTCCTCACATTGTGTTTCAGATTCTTTAGCAACTAAGTACATGGCGAAACCTTATTCGGTTTTGGGCCAACTCAGTGTCGCATAGGCCTTAGGGCTTCCTTTCTGGATCTTTCGCCCCGAGCCTGGCAGCTTGAAAGAATTGTTTGGAGTTTCTTTCCTCCGTTGCATGGCCTGCCCTCCAAGGCTCCCCATGTCTTGAATTGGCTTCTCTTGACCTTGGGTTGTGGCCGCAAGGAAGCGCCCCTCTTCCTCTTAGTGTTTGGATCCTTTCTTTGTTGAAGGCTGGCTGAAAGTAGTAGCTCCCTCTTGTGTTCTAACATTGCTTTGGTTTCAAAGACTTCACATGACTCAAACCTGAGAATACATAAGGTACTAGCATAAGGTAATATCCAATTCTCATTGGTAACTAAAGGAAACTTATTAAGAAATAAAAGTATCTGTTGTTGTAGCAGCTTGGTTCTTGCCCTTGTCATTGGGCCCTTTGGTGCTTCATAAACAACCTCCTAAACATTCTCATGCACACTTGGAGTGGAAGATGTTTGATAGTAGGGATGTCCTTATCACGCTTGATTAGACAAACCCCCAATTTGCAGCTGTGGACGCTAATTTCCTATGGCAGGTAGTGCCGATAGATTAGCATTAGCCGATACATTAGCTTGAGATCCAGCCAAAGCTTTGTCATTATATCCATGTAATTATTTGATAGTTGGGCTTGTTGGCACCATCGATGGTATGGTCGATGCATCTTGATGCAGATTGGATGTAGAAGTAGCCCACTGACTATTCTTGATGAGATTCCTCACAAAATTCGACGTATTTAGAGAAAACACAGGATATCGTGGTAATTCTAGAACGAGAGTGAAAAATTCTCTGGCGAAGCTACGAGTTCCTACAATAAACCTTTCATGTGAGCATAAAAGAGAGAATCATAGGTGCCCACAAATGTCGAAGAGTTATTGATAAGAGTTTGATGCACAGATGATTGACAAGATCACTGAGCTAACCTTGGATAACCTAATAAGCCTTGGATATCCTAATAACACTTAGTGAACTTATCATAGTTGATACTGAATCAACGAATCGTCGGAGCGATAGTCGATATCAAATCCTCCATACTAGGGAAAGCTTTCTGACTAGGAATGATTTGACCATCGTGCTTCTTGACAAATCAACGCTGAAATCTCCTCATCAATTCTTCCAACTTCTGAGTAAACTTGGCATGCGCTTCCTCAAAAAGTTCTTTGATCTCCAGAAGAATAAGAAACTACCCAACAGCTTTCCAAGAGCCGATGAGTCATCATTGGGTTTTGGTGGCATCTTGATCTTGGTCGGAGATTTGGGTCCCACCGGGTATAACAAGAGTGTATTGATGCCGCAAAATTCCTGACAGTAGCACCATGTCCCTATGGAGGATGCTCTTTGGTAACATGTTGTAATATCCTAAAATTTTGGATATTCAAAATTGCAAATAATTTAAAACTTTTATTTGCATCTTATTGGCATTCAAATTTCTTTTGCAATTTTAATTGAGTTTTCCAAAATTTATGCTATGCAAATTAATACTGGGGCGTAACTTCCAAGTGAAAATACTAAAGATAAAAATAAAAAAAATAATATAGCAGATACAAAATAATTTAAAATACAATATATGAGAAACTAAAATTAGATGTAAGTTAGTAAAACAAAAAGGCAAATTCAAACTTAATAGGGGTAAAATCAAATCCTAAGATCAAGAACCAAGACTGAAGATCAAATCGAGGAATTCCCAAAACTCCCTTGGAAGCCTTAATTTCAAACCTAAAATTTGGAATTGAAAATAAAGATCAAGAATGGAGTTTTAAAATCAAAGCTAATATTTCTACCTTCCCATCTAATTATCATACATGAAAATTCAAATTCCAAAATTCAGACACTACCTTTTCGGAGCTCAATAATTCCGAAACTCAAACCATAAATCCAAAATTTGAACCAAGGTTTTGAATTCAAAACCTAACTACAATAGTAAATTCAAAATTTTTAAAAAATAAAAATAAAAATTATAATTCAATTTTTAATTAAGTTTATGTTTAAATTAAAAATCCAAATTTACTCAATCTTCCAATTAGGCTAGTCTTTCTTTCTCCCCTTTCTTTCTCTCTTTTCTCTCACTTCCAAGCGGGCCGGCACTTTTTCTTTCTTCCTCCTTTCTTTCTTTTTCTCTTCTCCCCCTTGCGCTGTATTGCCCTCTCCCTGTGCACGTTGCCTCCCCCACGCCATGTCGTCCTTGCCCACGTCAGCCACACCTCACCACATCTGACCGCCCTGACGCCTCGCCTGTCCGTGTCCCCGCCCTGCTTTGCCGTTACCCATGCTGTTGCTCTGTCGTTGCCCACGCCGCGCCCTGTGCATGCACCATCGCCCATGCCGGCCATGCGCCATGCCCAGTCCACGCATTGTTGCCACGTCGCTGGGTACAGCACCAGCACAGCTCCTCTTCCCTGGCTATAAAGGGAGTCCCCGAGCTCGCCACTGCCCCCTGCATCTTCCCCTTCTCTCCCCCTGCTCTGCCTTGCCCATTTGCGCCCCCCACACCCGCTCCGGCTGCCACCCGCTCCCGGCCACTTCGGCGAAGCTTTTCACAAGCCGTCCACGTCACGGTGTGCCTTACCCTCCTGGGAACTCCCTCCAACGGCCAATTGGTTTTCCTCAGAGCAAAGCCCGCCGCACGGCCGTTCTCCCTCTTCTTTGGCCAAAGCCACCTCCACCCTCACCATTTCCTCCTCAGCCTACCTCACTCCAATTCTTCGCAGCGCATCACCGTGATGCCCTAAAACTTCCCCAACCGTCGCCCAGTCCCCTCGCCGCCTGAGCTCCTCCCTCCAGGCGAGCCTCCTCGTGTTGCCCTGTGCTTATGTCGCCGGGCCACCTTGGAGTATCTCCGCCTCCACCAACTGCTTGGTAAGCTTCCTGGCACCTCTCTCCCACTCATGCCCATCTTCTTACTTCCCTTTCTCCGCCGGCGCTACCGCTTCACATTTTGGCCCCACCGTCGGCTGCTTGAGTGTCGAGACCCGAATAAACAAATCCAGACTCCCTGTGTATACTGCACTAGTCCCAGGATTACGCTAGTGCACATAGTCAAACATAGATGTAATCACAACCATATACACGATAAAATAAAGGAAAACTCAAATATCGATAAATATCAAGAGTACGACCTTATGGCCAAGCTTACAATAGACTAGCCCGAAGGGCTTAACAAAAACTAGCAGCGGAAATCCAAAATAAAGCGTAGCGGCCAATCGACAAGCCCATAGGCTATCGAGTGGAGAACGAAGCCTAATCCGTGAAGTCATCAAAGTAGCCTCCTTCTGAAACCTCTTGCTGGTGATACTACTCTTCCTCAACTGAGCAACATTGGGCATAAAGCCGTGAGTACATTGGTACTCAACAAGTCATTTGTAACAAATTAATGCAATATAATATGCAAGGCTTACCAGAGGATGGCTGAAAGGTTAATTTGCATAAAGTGACATTTAAAGGTAAATACAGTAAATAGATTGAAAGCGAACTTTTAAGTAAAACAATAATAAATAAATAATTGAATGAACTGACATAAACCACTTATGGACCTCCCATCCACAAGTTAAACCAATCGTTTATGGACCTCCCATTCATAAGCCAAACCAACAGTGAATTAATCATTCACTGTCTAACCACAATCTACAAGTTTTCACAAATAACTATACCTCGTGTGAAATCACCGAGCATTGTCCATGACCGAGGACGCGGCTATTCGAATAGTTTTACACTCTGCAGAGGTTGCACAACTGTACCCACACGATGTGATTAGCCTCGCGCTAAGGAAATCACAACAAGGCCTTTACAAAGTTCAGTTCCAACCCATTCACACCCGCTAGGGTTTCGCATCACACCCCCGATGCACCTCATGGAAATCAGCAACCACGTTCATCACGATGGCGAGATTGAAATTGAAACTTCCCAAATTAATCAGCCAGGTCCATCCCATACTAGACATGTGGTTTGCACGTCAAGTTTGGTTGACGTGACGCTAGGGCTGACGTGGCGGCGGCGCGGATAAGATGGCTCGGGTGGTGGACGTGTGGCATTATCTGATCCGTCGATCCAGATCTGGATCGACGGTAACGATCGGGTAGTCGGGCCGACTGATGTCCGACGCGTGGTGGCCCGACGCATGAAGTGTCGCGGGCGCAGGCGTAGGCGCGGTGGTGCGGTTCGTGGACCGAGGCGAGACGCATCCAGCGCGGGCGCGGGGTGCGGGGGCGTGGGCACGTGGCCCGAGGGGCGGCGCTGCGGGTACGGAGAGCGCGGTTGCGGGAGGGCTCCGGCGAGCGCGGCGTGCGGCAGAGACGGAGGAGGTCCGGTGAGGGCGGTGCGACGGCGAGGAAGGGACGGTGGAGGCAGTGGCGCTCACCGGGGACGAGTTCGACGGTGTCAGTTCGGGCGACGAGGCGAGGACGAGGCACCGGCGAGTTTGATTCTGGTAGTGGCACAAGCGTGGGCACGATGCTGATAGCGGGCTCTAGCGACGGCGGCGACAGGTGGGAGGGCGGCGGCGCACGGTGGTTGGCGGAGCAGGGCGGCGGTGCTCAGTGAGGCGAGGAGAGGCGGCGGCGACGTTTGGCACACGAACCGAGGTGGCGGCGGGGTTCTTATCACGCGAACCGAGGCCACGTTCGAGTCGGGTGCGGCACGCGACCGAATCGGAGATGAAGGAGGAGGGACCGACGTGTGGCACAGCGGATGGCTGAGATGAGACGGGGCTCGGGCGGACGGGGCGGAGCGGCAGCGACGTGTTAGGGCAACGCGGCGCGGATGGGCACCGCATGGCGCACGGGAAGATCGGGCGGCGGGCGCGCTGGTTTGGCGGAGGTAGTTAGGGCACCGAGGGCAGGCGCAGTTGCGGGGATGGTTGCCGTGTGGCGCACGGGAAGATCCGGCGGCGGGGAGCGAGCGTGGGGGCGGGAGCGAGGGCGCGGGCTGGGTCGGGCCGGGGTGGACGCGCGGCGCGGGGGCAGGAGCGACGCGTGGCAAGGTGGGCCGAGTGAGCTCGGCCCACTAGGTTTTGGGGGGGAAATTTCAGGATTTTCCTTTTTGAGATAATTCAACTAGTTTCAAAAATCTGTAGAAAATAGCAAATAAATCCCAAAAATTCAACAAAAATACCAGAAAAATCCTTGAGATACAAGAAACTCAAATAAAATATTTATAGCTTATGTTGAAGTTTATTTTAATCACATTAAATCCTTTTAAATTTTGAAAAATTCAAATTAAGCTTTATTAATTCCAAAAAATTCCAAAAATTTATTTTTCAAAACAGGGTTTTAAAAATCACATAAAATCAGGATGTTACATTGAGCCATCGTCCACTGGCACCCGACGCCTCTCCGGCTAGTGCGCCGCCACCCCTAGGTTCCCTACCTCCCAGAAGTCCATTTCACCCGTCGCCGTCAAGTCTCCGCCCCTACCTCGCCGTCGTCGCCAACACCAAAAGCCTGCGCCGCCATCCCCTGTTTCGCTCCACAATGCCTTCCCTGCTTTCATCTCTGTTATGTGTGAAGGCATCAATCCCTTGAGTTGTATGATAGGTGGGGCCCTTCTTGCTAGATGGTAAGGAGATTGTTTAAATTAATTAGTGGTTAATGGAATAGTACAAACTAAAGATGGGGAAAATTATACTAGGCCAGCAATCCATAAAAGAGGAATTGATTAATTAAAAGTTGCATAAAGAATAAATCACGAGTCCTTTCATATCAGTAAAGATTGTAGAGCTGACTAATATATGGTTTGAACCATAACTATTATTTCTAGACATTAGAACTTTATAAGAATTCTTTTTTGAATATTGATTAATTGACTTGAGTATGTAGCCACTATAAACTCACAATTAGAGGTTGTCCTGCATATAATTAAATAAGATCCAAATATAAATAGTATGCCATTAAATGGTGTTTTAAACTCGGGTACTAATAAAAGACACCACTGATATCTAGATTGGTATGAATGTCCAATTATCATAAGAAACCTGTTTAAAAATGACATTGAGATAGTAATACGGCAATTAGCCAATAGGACACTACATTTAAATACATGTCTAAAAGAAAATGGTGCTAAGATGTAGTTTTGAGGATGTAAATGATAATGAAGGTTACCTAGGGTAGAGAATGACTAATTAGAATAACTAGGTTAACTAATATGCTACTAGGAATTAAATTGAAGTGTCCACATTATCTGGTGATTAGAACACCAAAAAATACCACCTCCTAATCGAATTTATAGAACTACGAACTCTGAGATTGATCCGATAAACTAAGATTGTACACATTGTGTACAGAACTCATGCCCTAACTCATAAAAGTTAAGACTAACAAAATAATAATTGATACCCCAACAAAAGTCTTACATCTTGTCGAGACCTGAATATGCAAATCCAGACTCTCTGTGTATACCACACTAGTCTAGGATTACGCTAGTGCACATAGTTTAACATAGATAAAATATTGACCATACACACGCTAGAAATAAAGGGAAACTCAAATATTAATAATTATCCAAAGTACGACCTTGTGGCCAAGCTGACAATCTCACTAGCCAGAAGGGCTTAAAATCTAGCAGCAAAAAACAGAAATAAACGTGGAAGCCATTTGACATACCCACAGGCAATCGACTGGGGAGCGAACTGCTAATCCGCGAAGTCGCTGAAGTATCCTCCCTCTGGTAGCTCTTGCTAGTAGAACTCCTCCTCCTTAACTGAGCAACAGTGGCCATAAAGCAGTGAGTGTATTGGTACTCAGCAAGTCGTTTGTAACAAATGGATGCAATATAATATGCAAGGCTTACCAATGGATGGCTGAAAGGTTAATTTGCATAAAGTGAAACTTTGAAGTAAATATGATACATAAATTGAAATCAAACTTTAAGAAAATAATAATAAATAATGGAATTGAATAAGCCACTTGTGAACCTCCCATCCACAAGTTAAACTAACAGTGAACTAACCATTCAATTACCAACAATAACCAACAACACTTTATGAAAATTTTACCCCTTGTGTGAAATCACATAGCATTATCTATAACTAGGGACTTGGCTATTCGAATAGTTTTACATTCTGTAGAGGTTGCACAACTATACCTACACGATGTGATTAGCTTCGTACTAAGGAAATCACAACAAGGCCTTTACAATTGTAACACCTTAGGACCCACATTACCTTGGGATGCTACTAAACCACTCTACATCTAGCCAAAATATAAAATAAAATAAACAGACAATAAATTTTAAAATATGATAAGCTAAGCGGAAGCATAACAAGACAAAGGTAAAGATTAATTAAGAACAATCACTAACAATTTAACCAAGGAAAAATAGTTCACAATCTAGCATTATTAATTTGAAGTAACCATCAACGAGGTAGATAGATGTTTAGCTAGAGTCTTCTCAATTTATTACAGCATGAATCATAGAATGAAGTGCATTTGTGTTATGCCGCTCTACCATTCCCATGTATGTTCAAGGATCACCTGTAGGGGGAAAACAAGGGTGAGATAAAAATCTCAGCAAGCAAACTGATTAACAAGCTAATTAAACTACACGTATTTAATCATCAACATTTAATTACCATAATGACCACAACTAAATCCTCTACCACAATTATCAATCCACCGATGACTCCCACGAGTCAAACCTCAAAGATTTTAGCAAATAACACATGTATCCAGTGATTTTATCCACAAGTAAATGCATGTGCATGCATATGATCCACTGCACCCTTACCTAACAAGGTAAGAGTGTGCATCGTACTACGGCAATGTACGATACTGTACTGGTACGGTCGCGGCGATGTGCGGCGACATCCACAATGCAGATTGACATGTCATGATATGAATGATATAATTATCATGATTTACAATAATATAACCGCAAAGATCAATAATATATTCATCAAGTATTCTACCTCATCATCCACACATGTTTCATCAAGAACACCACCACTAACCACAAGTATTCCATCAAGGTATAAACAAATGATTCTTAAATTGCTATCACATTGATCACATTAAAAAGTCATGTAACAATGGCAAAGCATCTCAGATTAAGAGAAATATTTAATATGAAGGTAGTATGATTAACGAGTTAATCGGTAGCATATTCGCTACGTTTACTTGCCTCTACCGTTGAAGTGAAACGATCACGTGCGGTCAGGAGCAAAGCCACATGTCCAAAATTACCTCTTAGCACACAACTACAGTAAGGTAATTGCGACTTAAGAAAATAAAGACGCCTCTATACCTCAAACCCGACAATAATCTTTCCGCTCGTCGATCCCTCACCCAGCCCACAGCGGTAGCACTGTTTAATATTTTTGTATATTTAAAACTATTAAGCCATTTACAGCAAATAATATATTTCTGGAAACTACACTTAAATATCTTCAATTTTTAATTAGACCACTAAATTTTATTTTGGTGCTAACATGGTGTAGTTTAACGCGCAAAACAGAGGACATACTCTGTTTTGGCAATCTAGTTAGTCACCTTTCTAACGCACACCACCTTCTGTACAAAGTTCTAAAATTCATGATTCTTTTACAACAACTAGATTACAATATTTCCTACAACTTTTGTTATTGAGAGAAAAATCATAAAATTCATCTTCTACTCTTATTCTACACCCAAACAACAATCTATCTCGGACTACACCTCTGCCAAATAGCAAAGTTCCCGACTCTTCTGCGCCCAAACCCTGCAGCTAAAAATTCTATAAAAATTACAAAAAATAGATCTCGTCGTCCTCTACAGCTTTCTGTTTGGTAGACCTGTAGGAAAAATCGTTTCGATGCTCTAATCTACTCAAACAGTCGCACTGCACAAATTAGACTATGCGCAGATAGCAGAAAATCATTAATTGGTTAATCATTTTGCTAATCCCCTTCTAATCTCATGTCAAGAACCCTAATTACTCTAAAAATAGAAGGATTTAAGATGGAGAAAAGTTACCTAGGTGATCCCTTGAGATCCCCCTCTTCCTCTTCCTCTTCCTCCCTTCCTTCTCTTCTCCTTCCCATCTCCTTGCTTTCAACTTTGCACCAACGGACAAGGCAGCACCTTGGGGGGAGAGATGGTGATGAGGACATTCCTCTTACTGCTTCCATGAATAATGGGCAAGGTCCAATTACTCGGACACGTGCTCGTCAACTCAACTATTAGGTAAACTTGTTTTTAGGAGTCAATAATATTTCCGCTGAGAATTTGATACTTCCTAAGACTTATGATTTTCTTGTTCTTAGGAACCATGGAGAAGAACCACGCGAGCTCAAGTGTAGAAGTGGAACCATCAAGCGCCATCCAACTCATATTCGCGAGTTTGACTCAGATTCGGACTGCATGACAGCGCCTACCTCAAACGGCCATAACTTTTGATCTAAAAGGTTTCTCGGGGCCCGTGAGTACTCGTTCGAAATATTTTGGAGTCTACTTTCAGATGAATCTGGTCTCACCTTGAAATTCTATCTGAACCAATCAAAAACTGCAAAACAAGTTATGTCACTTTTCTAGTCCGAGTCAAAGTGGGCCTTGGGCCTTGTAATCGAGTCCTGTTTGGCTTCCAAGTGTGTTGGCCGACCCTCAATAGTACTGCACCCTCTTTTATTAGTTAAGTACGGCTTCTCCCTCCCCTATTTAAGGAGGTCGCACCCCTTTAGTTTTCCTCGGGTTTTTCTTAAGAGATTATTCTACTGAGCAGTCTCACCGCACGTTCGATTGAGGAACCCCAACTTGTGAACTGAATCTTTATTCGTAATACAATTTTAGATTGTATATTTTACTCTATTACTTGTTTTCTCGATTCGCTTGCAGAAGATAGCCTTCTTGGCGAGGCCAACCGCGTTCGGCACGGTTGATAACCATCAGAGCAGTGGTGTAGTGATTGCGAGGGGATCGATCTGTTTTGGTCGGAGCCTTTGGATCATCAATGTCGTGTTCTCCACAATCGACTTATCAGTCATCTCGGAAGATCGGACTATCGTCACATCAGATGGAGGCGCAAGGAGGGGTGGGGAGTGGCGGCCACGAGGGAAAGGGGGGAGGGGGAGGCGCCTAAGGGGTAAAATATGGGGGGCTAGGGTTAAGGGGGGCGCGGCCACCACTTGGGCTGGTTGGCCCAAGTGGCAAGCCTATCCCTCTAGGCAGCCCAAAAATGGATTTTTTTATTTATTTAATTTATTTTTCTATTTTGGACTATTCTAAAAAAAATTATTTTACCTCCTGCGATCTACCGAAAACCGAGCGACTCCACGATTGCGCTAAACATTTTCCGGGACGCCGTAACAACATTCAGGGTATTACAACAGTGTTCAACCTCAACTCAATCCCGCCCGCTAGTGTTTTGCATCACACCACTCTTGCGCCCCATGGAAATCAGCAACCATGTTCATCACAATGGCGAGATTGAAATTGAAATATCCCAAATTAATAAGCTAGGTCTATCCCATACTAGACATGTGGTTTGCACGGTAAAGCTCAGATCAATGACACACAAAGTTAAGTCCTTAATATTACTCAAGCGAGACTTCCACATCCCATGAAGTGAATCCACACTCCCCCCTTTACAGTACGATCACTCACCTAAGTGAAAACTAGTTTTGTATAGCCAATACCAATGACACACCAATGTCATGGCATAAATTTTATAACTGTAACACTAACCACGATTTCATATCTCATTAAGTCAAATTAATTGATCATAGATAATAAAGAACCCATCGAGACTATAAGTATGGCTAAGCATATCAATCGTATCACCCACGTGACATCTAGTATGTATCACTCAATAACTTCCGAACCTGTGGTAACAAAGGCATCATGGTATTCAAAATATCAAGGAGGGATGATTCAATTTGGGACGAAACACCCTAGTACAAAGGTTTATAATAAAATAGCGATGCAAGCTAATTTAAAATAAAATAATTAAATAGTAGATTAAAAACTAGGTTTAACATGATCAAAGAACATGACTTGCCTTGGTTTGGCTCTTCTGGCGGCGCTCCTGCTCCTTCGAAGACGGAATCTAACGAGAGAGAAAATAACCAGAACAAGAAAATAACATCAAATAAAATTCAAATAAACTCAAAAAATCTTGAAACTAGAATCAAAAGGTAGAGCTAAATTTTAGATGAATTTAGAAAAAAGAACAGGGTCAATCGGAGCTAGGATGGAGAAGAATGTGCTCTCGAAAAATTAAATCTAAAGAAAATACTGAAAATTCAGAAAAGTTACTGTGCTGTGGACTTGGTGCATGGAAAAGTGGGTTCACGGTGAACTCGGCTCATGGAACAGTGCGCATGGGAGGGCGGTGCTGACATGGCGACTAGGGTTGACGTGGCACTGATATGTGGTGACACGTGGCAGGTAGGGCTGAGGTGGTTATTGAGGTTGCGGTGACTTGGCTAGGGTTGACTGGGCAAGACGGCAACAATCTGGATGAAGACGATCGAGCGGCTATGAAGTGTCGGATCCCGGAGCAACGATTCCTAGATCCTCTGTGTAAATCGCACTAGTCTAGGATCAAGCTAGTGCACATAGTGGATAACAAAGATTCATATCATGCACAATGACATTTATTCATTAACTAAATATAACCAAAAATAAATATAGGCAGCGGAAAAAGAACTATAAAGCAGCAGCCCATCCTGCCTGCCCACACGCGAATGACTGTAAGACGTGGCCTACTCGTCGTTATTCTCACTGAAGTTGGTGAAGTCCTTCTCTGAAAATACAGTAAGTACATTCAAAAGCTGAATAGTGAATGAAGCAACATGAGTGCATAATAGGTTATTTGTGCGAAATTGCAGAATTAAAGTAAATACAGTAAGTAGATTCAAAAGCTGAATTTGATACAATAGAGAGAAATAGTAATTTAACAAAATAATATCGTTAGTGCAGGCTCCGACCAAACACTAACCTATCCACAGGTATCCCATATGGTCCATCTTTTACAAAAGATCTCACATGGATTCCATCTATCTATATGCTTTTTAAAATCTCATATGGATTCCATCCATACATAAGTCTTTTTAGAAACTATTTTGAAAACCAAAATTTAATCCATGAAAAACTTTACTCAGCTTACCCATAACCGTGGGCACGGCTATCCAGGATAGATTATATACTCTGCAGAGGTTGTACAACTTTACCCACAAGATATGATTATCTCATATTGTCGGCCATTATACGCTTCCGTAGGCGTGCGACTGAAAAAATCATAACAAGTCCTTTACAATGCTAAGCCTTCAACTTGGTCACGCCACCACTAAGGTTTTATCACAACTTGAATCCACAAGTTAGATCCCCCTCTTGTGCCGTGTGAGACTTTTTCTAGCCTACGCTACGCTCACATTCAACCTATAGCGAGACCAAAGTTGGGACCTCACAAATTAGTCAGCTAGGACTGTTCCATACCAGTCTTGTGATAGTACGATATAGCTTTGCAATAGTAGCTCACAGACCAGTTCTTAACTCGACTTAGGCTCATTCCACATACCCCTTGTGCCTGATAATCAACATTATGTCACTGAACAACAATACATGCTAGCACCCACCACCTAACCATTAGCCTAATTCCAAACCAAGATTTTATATTTTTCTTTGAAATATTCATATTCCTTCTTGACTCACCAAAGTCAAGAATAGATTTTAGAAACTCATGTTTTCTAATGAAACAAATATTTCCACTTAAATCATTCTAAGCATGGCTAAGAAATTCTATAAAATTTCTAGTCAATACTATTGTACTAACTAGGTTTTTCTCTATAGTGACAATGCATCAGAAAGTTCAATGTAAAATTTGGCCATACACAAAGGATTTATGTATAACTAGAATTTAAATCGAACTTAAATTAGATTTGAATAAAAGTACATATGCATAATAATTTAAAAAAACAACATATATAATTTAAATTACTGGGAGCATTATGATCAAAGGTGTAACTTGTCTTGCTTCAAAGTTTGCTGAGGTTCGCCGAAGTTATACTCTCCAGATTAGTCGTAGTCTACACGCGAAAAATCAGAACAAACTAAACTCAAATAAAATCCAAATAAAATCCAGAAATTATGAAATTATACTAAGAAATAGAATAGGAATTTAGTTGAATTTAGAAATTTGAATGGTTCCAATTAGAGTTAGGGAGAAGGAGAATGACTTATGGTAGTTTTGAATTTCAAAGAAATGAATAAAAAGAATTCTTGGAATTCTTTTGTTTGTGAATGAAAAGTGCTCGGAAGCTACAATATTTTTGTATGGTCGAAACCATGATCAAAGGTATAGTCGAAGCCATGGTCGAAACTATGGTTGAATCAATGGTTGAAGTTACGGAGGTCGAAGTTGAAGATAGAGACTCCAAGTATGGGTGAAGTCGAAGTCGAAAATTCGGTCAAAGGCCCGATCGGAACTGTACCGTGGTCAAAGAATTGGATTATGCAGAGTGGTTGAAAGAATCGGACAGCTTGGAGAGATCGGACGACTTCGAGTGGTCGGAGAGATTGGAGGGTTCAGAGACGTTGGAGGGTGTGGAGGTTAAAATAGTCCAACAGCCATGATCGGTTCAAAGACAGAGGTCGAAGCCGAAGGCTCTGAGATCGAAGGTCAAAGGCTGGAGTCGATGTCTCCAAAGGTCAAAGTCAAAATCGGAGTCTTCGAAGGTCGAAGTCTCTGGGTTGAAGGTCGAAGTCGAAGTTGAAGGCTCCGAGCAGTTGGAGTCTAAGAAGCCTCCAAACGGTTGGAGTCTAAAGAACCTCTGGACGGTGGAGTCTAAAGAGCCTCCGGACGTCGGAGTCTTATGAGCCTCCGAACGTCGGAGTCCAAGAATCAGATGGCCGGGAAAGGTCGAAAGTTATCTTCGTACTCGGTGATCAAAGTCGTGATCAACTTCGAGTAGTACTCGGTAGTAGGACAAGGCTATTCTAATGATCCATAACCAAAACAGTCACGCCGCCACTAAGGTTTCACCACAATTCGAATCCATGAGTTAGAGCCCCCTCTGGTGCCATGTGAGACTTCTCACGGCCTACGCCACGCTCACATCTAGCCTATAGCGAAACTATATTTGAGACTTCACAAATTACTAAGCCAGGTCCGTCCCATTCCGGACTTGTGGTAGTACGAAGTGACTTCGTAAAATGAATCATAGAAACGGGCCTTAATTGACTTAGGCTCAATCCTCATACCCACATGCACGATAATCAACCAGGTGTCACCAAACACGAGGCATGCCGGCAACCACCACCTAGCCATTAGCCTAAGTCCAAATCATAGTTTCTATTTTCCTTTTTAAAACATTTTCATAAACCATCCATGACTCACCGAAGTCATGAATTCATTTTCGAATCATCATTTTATGTGAAACAATTGGTCCCACCTAAGCAATTCTACACAAAGTCTGCTAGTGTATAAGTTTTCAAATAAGGTGACAAGGTATGTTGAAGCAAGATCAAAATTTGGCCAAATTCAAAGGATCATGGGTATAACTACAATTTAAATCAAATTTGAATTATGTTTGAATAAACGTACACATGCATATACAGTAAAACAACATAATTACATTTGAAATAATAGGATCAATATGGTCAAAGGTGTAACTTGCCTTGCTCGAAGTCCTACTGCGAATCGTCGAAGTCGTAATCTCCTGAATCGTCAAAATCTAACGTAACGAACTAATTCAAAAGAAATTCAAAAAAATTCAAAAATTCAAAAGGACGCCAGAAATGGAAAGTTCATGATTTTAGAAAAATTTAGAAATTTGAACGGATCAATTTGGAGTTATGGACTCCCAAAGTTTTAATATAAATAAAAGAAAAATACTCATTTCTGGATTTATTTTTAAACTGAAAAAGGATTTATGATGTCATTAAGCATTTAACTGGATTATTTTTGTAAAGCAAAACATGGATTATGACGTCGTCCTCCTAATTCATTTTCGTCTGAATTATTTTTATACTGAAAATTCAGGCTTGTGACGTCAGCATGACGTCAGCAAGCCATTTAATCGGATTAAATAAAACAAAAGGGCTGACGTGGCAGGGAAAAGCCGACGTGGCCTACACGTGGCCGCCACGTCACGGCAATATGCCGACGTGGCAGTGCACGAGCGAGGTGGCACTCGGGTGCCCACGTGGCTGGCCGTGGTGCCCGGTTGGCGGCCAGTGGGCTACCACGCGGCTGCCGGCTCGGCCTGGCGAGCTAACGTGGCCTGGCCGGCCCGAGTTGGCGCACGGGGCCCAATGGCCACCGGTGCTCCAGCGGGCGACGGCGCCGGCCAGGTGTGCCAGAGGGTAAAGGAGAGTGAGAGAAATCAATCAGTACCGCACACATTCTCAAGGGTGGCCAAAGCGGTTTGTCGACGAAGAGGGGCGGCGGTCGGAGAAGGGTTCCACGGCGGCGGGGCCTTCTGGTGGCGCAAATGCCCGGTGGAGGGGTGGACGAAGATCGCTGATGCACGAGAAAGGTTGTAGTGAGGTCGGTGAGGCTCGGGAAGGCTTGAGGCGGCGGCGATCGCTCGCCAGAGTCGGGGAGGCCGACGGAGGGGAAAAAGGGGTGTGGGGCAGCTGCAGTGCTCGGGGATCCAAATTGAGGGTGGAAGGAGAGGCAGTGTGTCGAGAGAGAGCTCGGGGAGGGTTTATATAGGTGGGGGAGGGGTGGTAATGGGCACACGTATTCAACCGAAGCGAAACGACCGGGGAGACTTCATGCGACGGCGAGCAGAGGCTTAAAGGAGGAAGTAATGCCAGAAACGGACGCAATGGACATGGGGGAGCATTTACGGCTATCAATGGCAGGGAGTAACGGCCGGGAGTGGGAAAGGAAGGAGCTGGGCGGGGCGGTAATGGCGGCGGTGTCGGCAGGCCGAGGAAGAAGAAAGGGGCGAGGAAGACGGTGCTGACAAGGAGGGCCCACCGGTTAGCGAGAGAAGAAGAAAGGAAAGGGGTGGGGCAACAATCAGATCATTGACACCTGGCGCGAGGGAAAAGATCGGCCGTTAGATCAAGGGTGAACCGGTAAGTGAACGCGAGCGGGTGTGATTCAATCTGGCAACGGGGGTTGAATCGAGGCCGTTCGGGCGTGGGCCGAAGGGATAAGTGGCTATGAGTGGACCAGATTTGGTACGGCAACGGGGAACGGCGTGGATTAGGCCATCTGTCGGGCGGAGGGGAGAAGCGGAGGGGCGAAGCGGTAAGTGAGATTGGGCGGCGGGGATTAGATCGGCGGGCTGAGGGTGAGCTGGATGCACGACACTTGTTGGGCCGAGAGAAGGGGGAGGCGGAAGTGAGGACGGACGGCCTAGATTGGATCCGATAGGAGGGATTGCACCCAGTGTCGCCACGTGTTAGCCCGAAAGGGTTTTGGTTTTTAATTTCCTTTTTAATTTTTCAGAAAAGCTAGAAGGCTTTAAAATACCCAGAAAAATACTAAATAAATTTTAAAAATTCTAGAAAAATTCAAAGAATCATTTGGAATGATTTTAGAATTAATAAAAATATTTTCAACCCATAATAATATTTATATTTTGCAAAAACACAAATTGACTTTCAAAGGAGAGTTTTAAACCTTTATAAATTCCTGAAAATTATTATAATTACAGATTTAGCTTTGAAAAATGAAATGCATTTATTTTGACCTTTATAAAATGAAATACTTTTATTTTGGCTTTTATGAAATGAAAATTTTAACTTCTCTTAATTCAGGGCTTGAAAATAAAAACCAAAAAAAGCAATGAAATTCTAGAAAATGACTTAAATCAGAAAATAAATTCTGGGATGTTACAGGTAACTACCAAGTACAAAGGTTTGTAATAAGTCCGAAGATCGATCACACGCGTCGTTCGGTGGTTGGCTGTGGGAAGTGAGGTGTCAACGGCTCTCGGTGGCCGAAGGGTCGCGGGCATGGGGACCAAGGGGCGGTGCTATGAGCGATGCGGGTGAATGTGACGGCGAGCGCGGCAGCAGGTCAGAGGGGTAGGTCATCAGAACTTCAGCGATGGTGGCGAGGTGCACGGGACGGCGACGCACGGGTGAACTTCGGCGAGACAACAAGTTCCGGCGAGGGCGAGCGGCGGTGACACATGGTAGGGCAAGCAGCAGATCGGGGATGCAGGAGGTGCAGGCGGCAGTGCAGCTTTATATGCACGGACGTCGAGGAGTCCCGAACAAAGATGGCGACGGAGTCCGGTTCGAACACGATGAACAGTGCCCGAACCATTGGATGCGCGATGCGCAGCATGTGCGGATCAAGCAGTTGTGGGCGGATGGGCTGATGAACAATAGTGGGCTCGACCCAACATTGTTCACGGGAGTTTTCCAGGCTTTCCTTTTTCAGAAATTCAAACAAAATAAAAGGAGCTCTAGAAAATAGCAAATAAATCCAAAAAATTCACCAAAAATTCCAGAAAAATCCTTGAGGTATGAGGAATCCAAATAAAATATTTTTAGCTTATGTTGATATTTATTTTAATCATATTAAATCCTTTTAATTTCTAAAAATTAAATTTAAGCTTTATTACATTCCATAAATGTATTTTTATTTCAAAACTTTTAAAAATGCAGAAAAACAGGATGTTACATATCTGTCCATAGGTCTGACCTAACTCATGGAACTTTCTTAATAAATATAAAGTTATAAAAATTATTAAATAAAAATGGATCGAGCCATAGTATTCTACAGTCAGTTATGCCTAGACATCTTTGAACCCAAAGCGGAATATTCCTGTGAATACTCCTCCCACCATAATACTTCCTTTTCCTATTGCCATTCATCTCTCCGCTCCAACCCCATTGACTCCGTCAATTATCCATGCCCAGTCAATCCTACCTAAAATCACCCTTTAAATCATAATAAAGATAAGTTGAGATTATTTGGATTTACTTGGACCTTCTTGAGTTATTTGCCTTTAATTGGATTCCATTGTTTAGCGCATAACTAGAAATTGGAATCATGGAGAGTCAGTGGATCCAGCAAGACCAAGATCCAGATGAAGATGAAGACTAGAAGCTCAAGATCAACAAACAAGAAAGCTTTGAGTAAACTCAAGACCGCGGTAAACCGCGCAAGGCGAGTCAGTACTTTGATCATGTTAAACCTACATTTTGACAAATTATTTACATTTAAATTATCAAATTTACATGCTATTATTTCATATGCAAATCTATGTCTATTTTAACACTCTTGTTAAGTGCTAATATTATAGTTCCCTGGCACATTAAGTAGTGAGCCTTGTTCTTTCCCTAGGAAAATTATAATGGTAACCCTCCAAAAATAAGTTACGATTATACGCTTGGTTTAGCCCTGCTTAGACACCTGGGGTACTAAGGTATCCCAAGCATCACAATCAATCACAAAAAAGTTGATTTGGGACTTTGTGAATGGAAGTTTACTGTGTATTTTCATAATAGTTTTTTTAAGCTCCCAAACGTCCCCTTTTGCTTACACGTCTAGGCAGATGGTTCGGGGGTATGGTGCATTGGATGCACGAGTGTGTGGATTGTGGTAGAACTGTCCAAATAACTCCAAGGACTGAATCGAATCAAGACTTCCCATTGTAAAATAGTACAGCCACAAGTCTGCAAAGTGCAACTTGGTCGAGTAAATCTATCAAACCTTGGATCCATCTCATAGGTGGGGGAAATGAGTGTGGTAATGCCAGGGCTTGTTGTGACTAAAGGGACACCGAGTGGAGGTAAAGTTTTCCTGTCATATTAGCACTATGAGGAGTGGATCCTGAAGGCGCTAGTATTAGTGGTTAACATAACGCGCAACGTATGGGATCCACCGTAAGTGGGAGCAGCCCATAGGGTAAAATGAGAAGAGTCCAGGTAGTTTGAGAGGTTACTGTGATGATCTACTCAACTGCATGACTAAGGAATCATGTAGAGCAGCGAGCAGATTATCTCTTGTGGTGAAAGTGTACACACTCTACAGAGTCAAAACTATTCGAATAGCCGTGCCCACGGTCGATGGTGGACATGGGAACTTAACTTGGATATAGTTCTATTTCATAAACAAATTTTGTGGGAGGAATTGGGAAGAAAAATAGAGGGCGATGGACAACCCTAGTTTATGTTGCCCTAGGTGTCACCTCAGTGATTATGTAAGCGGCTATAACGCTAAAGGATCAGCATACAGTGCTGGTGACATATAATGATGGATGAAATCTTGATTGCTATTATTATTATATTCTTTCACATAATTATAAAGCTTGTTTGAGAAAAAAAACTACTAACTCTTAGGAATTCCTAATTAATGTAAATTTTCACAACATTTGGCAAATAAAAATAACCTGAACCTTCCTTTGACAAGCCATGCATCGAAATAATTGCATATTATGTGTTGGCTGGCAGAGTACGGTGGATTTGTGCTCACCCTTGCTCACTAATCCAGAATTAGGAGTCGAATCGCTGCACTTCAATAATGTGCCAAGTCATGAGGGTGAAGAAGACGAAAAGGCCAAGAACTAGGTCGCAAAACCCAGTTAACTGCTTGTGGGCATGTTCTATGGGTCCCACCTATGTGCTTCGTTTCTGTTGCTACTTTCATTATTTTCAGCCTGATCGGCCCATGTGTAAGTCTTCTATTATATATGATTACGCTTCCACATGATATGTACTTTGATGTTCAATAATGTATATGTAAGCACTATCTACTGATCTAGGGAATAGTGCAGTGGAATCGCAGAAAATTCTGAATTGTAAATCTATTGTTAGCATGGCCGTTAGTTTCACGACTAGAGTTATTTTTTCAAAATCTATTTACAAAATGTAGGTACTATTTCTTATTCTCATCTCTCTTAGATGATTTCCTCTCATTTATATGCAGCCCTGTCCATTTTTAGTTCTAAAGTCATCTTGAAGTTAAAATGACAAAAGTCCAGGACTCCTCTTGTAAACTTATTTTGAAAACCCTACCTTGGACCTAAAACCTAAGGTTTAAACTTGAAATTCATTTTCAAAAACTATTTTATACCTAAAGGCCTAATTTTTAGTTCATTTACAAAAATTCATTTTAGACCTATTTCAACAAACGTGTTCGTCCAAGGAAATTTTCAAAAGTTTAACTTCTTACGAGGATTATTCCCAAAATTCTCTTTGTCCCCTCAGGGTACATGTGTAAGATGACAAATGTTGGTGGATTTCTGTCAATCATTAGAGAGAAATAAAATTGTAAAATTCTGGATGGATTAATGGAATCATTGAGAAGTCAGAAGAATTTAAATGATTGGATTGACCACATAGGTGGACCAATTGAATTTCAAAGAAATAGAAAGTGTGATAACACTTATTGGTTATAGCCCTAATAAATAATATAATTCATGGTGGATGTTCCCCATGATGGGATAATAAGAATATAGTTGATTATTAGAAGAATTAATTAAATTTTTGAGAATGTGGAAGAAGTGATAATAACCATTGAATTATAGACCTGATTAATAACATTATTCCTAGTGGATATTTATAATAATGAGTTAGTTGAAGTAGACAGTGAAGAGCAAGATTGAGTACTAGATGGGCAAATTATAATCTGGAATCCATGATAAAGGGTTGAATTATTAGGAAATCTTGATAGAAAGGATATTGGTGGACTTAAGAGTAAAGATATTGGATTTTCCCTTGAGTGTACAGTTGAATAGTTGACAAATAACGGATCTGGGGTTTGATTCATAAAACTTACGGTGGGAATTGAGATTCTAGTAAGAAATTAGCTAACCCTGATTCGATTATTGAAACCATGGATAACCCAAATAAAGTTATATGATCATAGAATGTAGAGCGGATTAAATTGGTAAATAACACATAGGAAATTGGATTTATAAATTCAAAATGGTTATTGAGATTTATGTAGGATTTAAATAATTGAGTGAATTAAGGTATATGATCAGTGGATTAGATAAATGCTGACACTCGCTAGTTGGAGTTTTAAATAGCAGTAATACCATGACCAAGTGATGGAGGAAAATAGCATAGTTCTAAATAGCAAGAAGTGCAAGTTAAAATTATCGAGGCCATTAGATTCTAAGCCTGTGAATAGAAGCAATATGGAAGTGAATTAGTCCATCCATTAATGTTCGAATATTGCAAAAGGTTACAATGTCTTGACAAAAAAACATCCTTTTCAAAAGCAAGTATTTTAAATGTTAGTATTTCAAAACAACTACTAGAAAATCCATTTTCGCCACCAAGTTTCCTTTGCAAAGAAAATGGTAATACAAGAGTGAGTATTGACACCGGTCAAATCCCCTCTGAATACTTTTCTCTTCCTTCTATGATTTCAAAAGGAAATTAATTATCTCTTTCTACTCCAAAGTCTAAGGATAGGAACGTTGAAGATATTTTTGAAGGTAAAATGGTCTAATTTTAAATGGACAATATACGTTGAACCTTGTGCGCTTTTATGTGTGACCTCTCACCTAGACGTTGTACTATTGCAAGATTTTACTTGGTCCCTATGCACTACCTTCTTACTCTTGGGTGTTTCATTTCGTAGTCACGGGAAAAGCTTGCTTTCAAAAATTTGTATGATTTGAGTGCCACCCCAGCTTTCTAGGTATGCTCTTGTAAAACTAGATGGGTATATATGCTTATCCCCACGAATCTTTCCCTTATGCTATTCCCTCTCGCCCCCTTTTGCTCAAAACCCTATCGAATCTAAAGAAGCAAAGTGATTGCTAGCCAAACCAAGGCAATCAAGGACAAGTGAAGATCTCTCGACCTTCCAATAGTTAGAGAAAGCAACATCACCAAGAAGACGATGATTAGAAGCCTCAACCCGCACCGAGGCTCCAGATTTAGACCACCAGTTTGTCTTCTCCGTACCTACTCGAGGAATCCACAGATCAAATCCTTGCCAATCAAACTCGATAGCTAGAAACAAGATAACTACCACTAGCAGAAGTAAGAAAAGGAGACTAATAGTTGATACCCATTGTAACCCTAACCTTCGGTACAAGCTATCACGTAACCGTACTCCACTAGGAAGGTTGAAAGGAACCATCACCATGGGAATAAAAGCAACACGGAGCCCTGCAAACCTCAAAAGGATATCGTTTACCTGTATGGCGGAGATGTTGGACACTATGCTAGGGAGTGCCCTAAGAAGAATCAAGGCAAAGGAGCCATCTGCTTCAATTATGGCTACTTGGGACACCTTGTGAGAGGAAGCCCCCAACGAAAGTTGGACAAACAGGAAAAAGATGTCATCATTACTAGTCTGAACTTCGGCAAGAATGCCAAATGTTTCCGCTGTGGCCTCATAGGACACTACGCAAGCAGATGTCCTCAAAAGACAATAAGTGAACAAGTAATGGGAACCATCGCCACCAACCTCAGTCTCAGCAAGAAGGAACGAAAAAGCCCCAGCAAGGAACGAGCTGCGATCACCAAGGTTCTACCACCAGACTAGGAAACCCACCAAAAGCTACATGTGCTGAATGAGGCAAGACAGGACATGATGCCCAAACATGTCCTCCACTACAACAAGTTAAAAGGGGGATCATGCTTCACCTGCGGGAAGAAAGGATACTACCACTACAATTGCCTAGCCCCCTACTATCCCTACTACAAGATACACCTTAAGCCAAGAGACTATCTCAAGAACTTAGTGGCATGTTCACATTGTAGAGAAAAAGGACATCAGGCCGACTAGTGTCCTGTTAATTGTCCTAAAGGTGATGAAGATCACCAACCTGGCCATGTCCAACGAGCAAGGTCACATGTTTTCTCTATGAAGGACAAGATTACTGCCCTAAGGACAGCTCTCTGAGCCTATTGCTGACCAAGGCTGCCGAGATACAACGGATGAGCCTTCGAGCCACCATCATACTCGTCATGGCTGAAGCTGACAAGAGCAACTAGTATTGGCCACCCGTCATTTTAAGGGGGTAGCCAGAATCAACAGGAAGTAACATACACCTCGATGATGAGCCACCTCTACAACTTTAAAGAATAATCATCGACTAACATTATGGAGCCATGGGCACATGGAAGGACAAGCAATCTGAAATGAAGTGAAGACCACTACAATCTGAAATTAGCAATTAGATTATCCGATTAGGGAATTCCTGCTGTCTGCCTGTAGATCAATTCGTGCAGTGCGATTGTTTGTGCAGTTTAGACCTACGAAACGATTTTTTCTGGGGTCCTGCCCAAAAGGAAACTTGTAAAGGACGACGAGATGCATCTTATATATTTGTTTTAGAATTGTTGGTAATGGGATTTAGGCATAGCAGGGTCGGGAACCTTGCTGTCTGTCAGGGGTGCAGACTAGGGCAGATTGCTGTTCAGGTATGATTTAGGAGTAGCAGATGATTTTTATGTTTTTGGTCACAATTGAGAAAAATATAGGGAATTTAGTAATCTAACTACAGTATAAAAATCATAATTTTTAGAGCCTTATGCTGTGGTTGGGAAGCGTTAGAATCTGGCTGCCTAGATTGCCAAAACAGAGAACGTCCTCTGTTTTGCGCATTAAGTTAAACCTTGCTAGGAACAAAATAAAAATAAGTGATTTATATGAAAAGTGAAGGTATTTAAGTGAGAAATCAATAATATATCTTTCTCTATAAACAGTTTAATAATCTTAAAGATACAAAAAAAATTAAGCAGCGCTGCTGCAGCGGGCAGAGTGTAGAACCGTTAAGCGGAGAGGGATGTTGTGGGGTCTTGAGGTTTAGCGACATTTTTACTTCTTAAGTTGCATTTCCATTGCTGTTGTATTGTGCTCAGAGGTACTTTTGGATAGGTGGTTTTGCTTCTAAATACACGTGATTGCTTCGCTTTAATGGTAGAGGCAAGTAAACGTAGCGGTTATGCTACTATTTAACTCATTAATCATTCTACATTCATATTAATTAATTATCTTATTTTAAGGTGCTATGTCATTGTTACATGCTTTCTTAATATGGTCCGTGTGGTAGTATTTTGAGAACTCAACTACTTATGATCTTGGTGGTTTAATTGTGGGTATGTGGAATTGTTCTTGATAAAACAAATATAGTTGTGGGGTAGTATTCCTTATGAACATATTGTGGTTTAAGTGATAGTATTCTTAGTGAAAATTTATGGATTGTGGTGGTAGCATTCTTGATGAATATATGGTGGTCTATGTGGTAGAATTCCCTATAGATCGAATGATTATGATCTTGGTGAACCGAATGTGGGTTATATGGTAATGATCGTGTGAAGCATTAGCATTGTACTTAATGAGACACATGTGAATTATGAGAAAGTATTCATGATGATTACGTTGTTGATCTTCGTGGTTAAATTCTTGTGATTTATGATTATCATATCATTTATAACATGTCATGACATTTGCATTGTGGATGTCACCACTTATGGCCGCGACCGTACCGGTACAGCATCGTACATTGACGTAGTACGATGCACACTCTTACCTTGTTGGGTAAGGGTGAAGTGGAGCATACGTATTCATATGTATTACATTGTGGAAAGATCATTTGCATACTTATGCAATGTATTGTGGTGGAGTTATTTTGCAAACAAATGTAACTTCTTAGTTGTAATGTGGAATTGGCTCATGAGAGTCGCTTGTGGAATGAGGAATGTGGTTGTGGTTGTGGAATGTGGTCTTTACATCAACATTTCCTTAGACAACATCTTTTGTCACGTCGTGCAGCGCAGAGCATGGCCACGTTGCGCATGGGCTGTCAATAGAGAGTAGAAACGATGGGCATGGTATTCAAAACAATGAGCATAGCGTCAAAATCAGCGGCCTATGCTCATGCAGGCTGAAGGTGCAAGAAGGGTACTTCAAGTGGGTCACACTTGGCAGTGAGAGAGAAAGAAAGAGTGAGGTAGGCTGAAAGCTTTGAGCAAAAGTTAGACACATCAGATGAGCTTGATAGATTATGAGAATCATTGCGAACTCTCCTCACAGAGAGTTGATGATTGTGTAAATTTTTCAGAGTTTTATCTTCTCTTCATTTTTCTAGAAGACTTTGTTAATATACTTATTTGCTTTAGATAATTTTAGAACTTGCTTCGATATTTATTTTTAGTGCCACAATTTATACTCGTGGCCTTTTAAAGATGGTTTCCACCTTGAGTTTCTCATGACAACTTTTAATCATCTTTTTAGTTTTGTAACTTGGTCTAAATTTTTGATTTGAATTACATGCAGTTTTGATTTTTGAAATTCAAACTTTTGAAAGAAACTCCAATAAAGAGCCAACGAAACAAAAAGGCATTCAAAAAGTTTAAAATTTTTCTCATTTTTGCATGCCCTAGAATTTGGGATGTTACATATCTATCCCCCTTAAACAGAATCTTATCCCCAAGATTCGGTCAGAGAGAATAGGAAGAAAGATGGGATTAACTAGCTAGCAGTAGGTTACAGGGTTTTGCTGAACATTACATTTTTTTCTTAGAGTAGTCAAGAGAGGAAATCTACATAAAAGTGGGTTAACACTTGCAAAAGGAAGGCAGGGAGCAATCTTATTATTCCGGATAGGTCCTAGTTGTCTTGTTTCTGACCATAGACCTTGTATAGATGGTTGACATGATGGTTAGGGACAAAAGCAAAGCGAGGACTCGAGTCTTGATCCGTGTGCGGGTTGAGGCTTCCAAGTCGTTGTCTTCTTTGACAATGTTGTTTCCTCCAAATATCAGGATGTTGAGTGGTCTTCATTTGTTCTTGATTGTCTTGATCTTGGTTATTCGTCACTTCATGTTTGTAGCTCTGATGGGGTTGGGGGAAATAGCATAAGGTACGGGAAAAATCATGGAGATAAGATAATCTAAACCCATTCTAGACATTTAAATAGCACACCCAAGAAGCTGGGGTGGAACTTGAAGCACACAGATTTTCGAAAACAAGCTTTCCTATGGCTGCGAAAAACAACGCCTGAGGGTAAGAAGGCAGCGTATAGGGTCCAACCGAAAATTTGCAGTAATGCAATGTCTATTGGTGGGGACACATGTCAGGGTATCCTATGCAATTCTTTGGCATCTTAGTGTCTCTAAACACACAAAAGCTAACTCACATAAGCTCCATAAAGCAAGTTCTATACCGATCTAGTCTAATAGTTTGGATCTAAGCACTGTTGTTTGGCTTGGCAGCGTCGGATGCAGCAAAGCGTTGTCTTTAAGTCTTCCAAAACATTTGCTAGTTCCCATGGTTCATATTCAGATCGTACCACTCCTTCGCGCTTACTTAACTAAAATTTTGAAGTAAGGTGAGTGGCTAGAAATAGTGGGAGAACATTTTTATTTATCATGATAGCATGATATGAGGACAGATGGTTCAAAGTAGTTGCAAAATACATATTTTTAGCTCGTACTATAGTTTTGAAAATCATCGCAAAAAAGCAATTAAAAGTAGCATTTGCAATAGTTCAAAATGAATTTTTGAAAAGCCTTTTGGTGTAGTGTTTTAGGAACATTTCAAATCATTTTGGTTCTGCCTTAATGACTAAAATATTGTGAAAAACTTTTATTTTTAGAAGATACACTTTTCTTTAGAAGACGGTAATTTTGAGACTAGATAAGAAGACAAAAGAATGATTTAGACATGATGAGAAAGCCAAGAGAAGAATATTTAGCAAAATTTTCTATATTCTCCTCAACTATTTTTTAAAATTTAAAATAAGTTATATTTAGCAAATAAATCCTTATTCTAATGACTTATCTATCTAGGGCTTAACCTACAGTCAGTATGGCTCTAATACTAACGTTGTGGGGACACCCTGTGCGTGGGTTGCCGCATGTGTGTTCTTCTGTACTAGTCCCATGATCAGTAGCTAGTACACACACTCACAACATTGAAATCACATATATACACATAGCATATATTTAACTTGTGACGAAGGGGTGAATACATAAGCGATGCATAAATCATAAGGTTTACAGTATGTGGCCGACCAGCCAAGTAAATATTAGAGTTAAGAGTAAATTGAAGTGGAAGACAAGTAAATAGTAGAAGCATCCAATGGTATGCCACCATAGCCCATAGGCAACCAACTGGGGATTAGGCCCTAGGAAAAAACCATTGTCGAATTACTCAGTGTCGAGGCATAGTATGCGTCGTCAGGCACGTGTCCTTCTTCATTCTCTGATCAACAATAATTTAAGCATGTTTGAGTACATTGTGTACTCAGTAAGACTTGTAGTGTATCGCAAAATTTTACATATATGTAAGGATATCAAAGGGATGAGGCTCTATACTAAGCTATTTCCAGCATGAAGTAAATTTTATTTGCAATATCAATTAGTAGCAATTTGCAATAGAATTATAAAGAGCATTTGGCATGTAATGAAATATTATTTTTATAACTTCCATAACAGTATATCAAATCCATTCGCAGCCTTCCTCATCTGAGAACATCGCACAATTGCCACCCATGGGCATGGCACAAAGTTGCGTACATGCCATCCCATATGCTTAGTGAAACAATTTTGAAAATAAAAACTACACCTATTACAGCTACATCCAAGCTTGCTCATGACCATTAGCATGACTATTTAAATAGTTTTTAACACTCTGTAGAGGTTGTACAATTTTACCCACATGAGATAATCAAATACACTATCAAAAATTACATGCTTCCTTGGTTGTGCAACGAAATGATTATCATATAGCCTTTAGGTTATCTAGCCCTAACCTTGCACCAGCTTGATGAATGGACAAGCCCTCACTTGGGTACGCCAAGTGAGCCACATGATAGGCCTTCACCTTAGCGAATTATGTCCCTTTGGTGAGGCATTCACCATTGTATTAGCAACCTTTGGTCTCAACACCTTGGTGAAGGGAGCCCCTATGAGCCAGAGACCATTCCGAGGAATGCCCTTACTACTTCTGTGCCTACAACAATGTAAGGCTAGACCTAGACAACTTATTCAGCTAAGTGCTAGAGCCATATAGCACATGTGGTTGTACAGTGTGACTTAGATATGCGGCAACATCATTCGATCCTTAATTGACCTAGGCGAGAATCTCCCCCTATATACATGTGAGGTTCCACCTCACATTCAATAGTTTACCATATAACTCGCCTACGTCCAAAAACTATATTTTTTTCATTATGTGTTATACCAAATTAGCAGAAGTTCCTCCCCTGGACTAACATTTTGAAACCATCCATATCCATGCGCAAATTTTCTGAAATGTCAAACTTAGTGAAAGCTATTGTAGGTCTAAGCATGTAAACCATATATCAATGTAATATTCCCAATTTGATAGTATGTATCATCTAAGCCATGTTCTAGAGGTTACAATAGTGAGAATGTCAAATTTTCAAGGAGGTTCAATGCATACAAGTGGTCGTAACTACCTATACCCACATGAAGGACCGAAATGGCAACAGAGGGGGTGAATATTGCAGAAAACTGTACTTTTAAAACAGCACTAAAACTGCAGGAAACTACACTTAAAACAACACTGCTAGCTGAGAATAGAGTAGAGAAAACAGCAACTGAAAGTAACACAAATTACTGTCCAAAATAGCCTGAAAATCACAAAGTAAATGCTGAAAAGCACAAAGTAAAAGCTGAAAAGCACAAAGTAAAAGCTGAAAGCTGAACCAAAAATCAGTAACTAGTAGCAGCCAAATAACCACAGATAGATAGCAGAAAATAGCAGCAACTGAACACAGAAAATGCTCCCAGAGACCTGGCTGAAACAGCTAAAAAGAGAGGCAGAGCAAGCCGAAAGAACTGAAAGAAAAATTCAGAACAAAACAGCAAACAAGAAACACATAAACTTATCTCCTGTTACTTCCTGACCGCAAGAATCAAATACTTTGCTCTCGGAAATACTAGCCAATGGACCTTGTGAATATATCCAGTTCTGAGCCAAGAAAATCTGTAATTTAACAAAAATTTCAGAGAGCCAAAAAGATTGGAATGCTTGCTTTCGGGATGAACTAGCCAAGAGGCCTTGAGATGTTTCCCAGTTCAAAGCAAAGAAGGAGCAGTCAAAAGATCAACTGAAAACTAGAGAAAACCGATTTGCTCATAGAAATTAACTGACCAAATGGTCTTGAGATAGATTTCCACCATAAACACGAACAAGGTTTACTCTCTGAAGAACTGAAAAAAAAACAAAACACAGGAGCCAAACATCTCAAGCAAAAAGATTTCTTAGATTGAGACAAAGAGAGATGAATGATTATAAAAGAGGAATGTTTACAAGAACTCTCCCATCTCTCACTTTCACACACACATGGAGAGAAATAAATGAAACCCTAATTTCACACTCTCTCTCAAGAACATAAGTCCACACATGGAGAGAAAACTTTAACACTCATAAAGCACAAGCATTAGAGAAAACCCTAACACTCACACCCTTCTCTCTCAATCTCTTCCACTAGGGAGCACCCTCTATTTATAGCCTCCACTAATGGGTTTACAACACACTTTACCCATTAGCTCTCAACTACTTTTAGCACTTTACCCATTAGCTCTCAACAACTCATCACTTTACCCATTCTCTCCTAATCAAATCCGCTTCCTTTATGCAGGCTTACGCATTTACCAAAATGCCACTCCTGCACCTTCCTGGAAGCTTCCTCATTTCTTGCCGCACAAACTCAAACTTTCCAGAGCACGTGTCAATTACTCATCACACACACGGGGTTACCTCCACATAGTCTCTCAATCTCCCCCTTGATGAGTATATTGATAAACACAGAAAAAGCATAAAGTTGAGTTTGTGTTTGAGAGTCTAACATGGTCTAAAAAGGAACAAGAAAACTCAAGACCATGTTGACAAAAGAGAAAACTGAAGCAGAAACTGAAAGAGTAAATTTTTCTACAAAGCTCCAGAAGGCTTTTTCTCCAAAATTCTCCCCCTTTTGGTAATAAAATCTCCAAGATACTCAAGAGAGACTGAAATGAATGTATTTTATTTATTTTAAGCAATCGGAGCCATGAAGATTATCCAAAACGACCTTATGAGTATTACACCAAACCATAACACATAAAAATACTATCAAGATCATGATGATTTATGCATAGATAAGCTATACCAAATAAACCATAATTTGAAATTTAGCCAGTTTTCTTAGCATGTCAAGTCAAATAAGATTATAGTTTAGCTAATGGTATCCAAGGATGATGCAAACCATGTCAATAATCTAAGTGGAACTAAGAAGCTAGTATTAAGCCAGTTTAGAGTGCTACAAGTTCAAGAATGAATCATTTGATCAAGTACTTGATCTTTTTGTAAATAAGCAAATTTAGCACAATTGACATTTTTTGAAAATCATTTTTGGTTTTATCTTAGCAAAGCAAGTCCTGGACTAGGAGCCATCCACAACTGCCTCCTAAGCTTCAACCATTTTCACAGATTTTATTTACTTAGCCATGTGCTAGATCTCAAGCCTTATACGATCACTCCAAGCGAGAAGCTTAAGAAGGTGATCTTGGTCAACCAAAACTCTCTTTGAGTTCATGCCTATTGCAATGGTAAGCAGTCTCATGAGAAAGAATTAGTGAGATCAGTTTTTTCGCACAAAAGAGATCATTTTGCTTTTGCAGAATGTAGTTCTTAGACCAAGAAGTTAAAGATAAGTAATGCTTCATAAAGGAACTAGCAAAGCTCAATCTAAAGCTCAACAGAGATTTAGGACTCAATTTAGCCTATTTGACATGGCATGAATTATAAGAGGATAACTAAAGACAGACTAGTCTCAAAAGCTAACATGACATGAATTAGTTGAAGTTATGCAATTTGTAATCAACTCATCATGGTAAAGACTAAACTACACATATAAAGTCATGATAAATCTAGCAATTTTAGTATAGATCATGGCAAGATGTAAAGCAGGTGTTTCATGTCATAAACGGATAATAATCAAGGCTCCACGTAGTTATATTACAATGCAGAATGTTAAAATGCAAGAGAATCCAGCTCCCCCTCAACGTGTGATGCACTTTTAGTTCAAGTTGAGTTATGACAAAATTAAATTCTAGCAAACCCAAATGAACTCCCCCTGAACTAAAGCAATAAAAACGAGAAGCTGGTAAGAAAATCAGAAAACACAGTTCTTAAACATAGACAAGGTATAGAGGAACTATGGCTTAAACTGACTCTCATCTACCCCATATGACTCTAGAACTATTAGCTGGTCTTCTAACTTACTAGGGAGTAAACACGTTCCCTGTCTACCCAAGGGTGGCCCAACCCTTGCTAGACCTATAAGAAGTGAGTGAACTCAACCTAGTGAGAAGTGATACAGCTAATAAGCAACATTCTAGAATCACAAGATGAGATAAAGAAGTCTAAACAATTAGACGAGAAAACCACTCTAACCTATGCTAGAAGGACTAACCCAAATATACCCTTATGCAATACAATAAAGAGAAACAAAAGCATATAAACATGATAAAGTATAAAGCACAAAGCTCCCCCTCACAACAATCAATACGGACAGACCACCCCAAGCTCTCCCCGCAAGACTGAAAACCTAGATCTATCCAAAGGCTTGTTAAAGATATCAGCCAACTGGTGGTCACTCTCCACAAACTGGAGCACTATGTTACCCTTCTCCACATGGTCTCTAAGAAAGTGATATCTGATATCAATATGCTTGGTCCGAGAGTGCTACACTGGGTTCTTAGTAATGTTAATGGCAGAAGTGTTTTTACAAAAGAGTGGAACACTGTCTATAACTAACCCAAAGTCCCGCAGGGTTTAAACCATCCAAAGTATCTGGCTGCAGCAACTGGCAGCAGCAACATATTCGACCTCTGCGGTGGACTATGCAACATCGGACTGCTTCCTAGATGACCAAAAAACAAGAGAAGTGCCAATGAATTGGCAGGTGCCAGAAGTGCTCTTCCTATCTATTCTACAGCTAGCAAAGTATGCGTCCGAGTAGACTCTGAGGAAAAGACAGGAAGAGAGTACCAAATACCATAGTCAATGGTAGCTCAAAGGTACCGAAGGATGCGCTTCACCACCTGACGGTGGGATACGCGAGGAGAAGCCTGAAATTGAGCACATAGACACACAGAGAAGTGTATATCCGGTCTCGAGACAGTGAGGTACAAGAGAGAGCCAATCATACTTCTGCACTCTTTTTGATCAACTGGCTCGCCATCCTTATCTGGATCGAGTGAAGTTGATGATGCCATCGGAGTTGACACTGGCTTGTCATCACTCATGTCAAAGCGCTTCAGAAGGTCTCGAGTGTACTTGTCCTGATGCAAGAAGGTACCCTCCCGAGTCTGCTTGATCTGGAATCTAAGGAAGAAGCTCAACTCGCCTATTATGCTCATCTCAAACTCGGTGCTCATGACATCCGAGAACTGGGAAACAAGAGCATGAGAGGAACTACCAATGATGATGTCATCCACATAAATCTAGACGAGTAGAAGGTCATTGCTATGCCTGCAAATGAACAAGATCTTCTCTACCTTACCTATCTCAAACCTATGACTCAACAGATAGGACTTAAGCCTCTCATACCAAGCTCTAGGGGCTCGCTTAAGTCCATACAGGGCTTTCGAAAGCTTGTAGACATAGTTTGGGTATTTGGGGTTCTCGAAACCTAGAGGCTGCCTAACATAGACTTCTTCCTCAATATACCCATTGAGGAAGGCACTCTTGACATCCATCTGGTAAAACTTGTAGCCCTTAGACGCCGCGAAAGTAAGCAAAATTCTAATGACTTCTAGCCTAGTTACAGGGGCAAAGGTCTTCTCAAAATATAACCCTCAACCTGAGAGAAACCCTGAGCTACCAATCTAGCCTTGTTTCGAATGACTACCCCATCCTCACTCTGCTTGTTTTTGAACACCCACTTGGTACCTATGACATTATGACCTCTAGGGGGCTCGACAAGCGATCAGACCTTGTTCCTCTCAAAGTTTTCTAACTCCTCATGTATGGGATTGACCCAAGACTCATCAGAAAGAGCATGACTGATATCCTTGGGCTCGAAAGAGGCAACAAAGGTAGAGTGGAGACAGAAGTGAGACATGCCAGATTTTGAGCGTGTGACACGCTCAAAGAGATCTCCAATTATCTACTCTGAAGGATGATGTTCTTGGATTTTACGGGGAGGTCCTTGATGAGAAGAACGAGAAGTGGCCTCCACCTCGTGAGCTGATGAGGTAGAATAGAGCCACTAGCTCCAGAAGATGCGAAAGGAATGGGCTGATCTCCTTGAGGTGCGGTGGAAGAAGCACGCACCTCAAGGGGAGGAGAAACTGGATCGGGTAGACAACCCTCATCTTCATCCTCCTCGTCATCCACAAAGATGGTCTCGGACTGCACTACAGAAGCTGAGATATCGGGCCTAGTCCTCGGACTGGCCTCATTGAAGGTTACCTCGCAGGTCTCTACCATTTTACTAGACTCGCAGTTCGAAACCCTATACGCCCGCGAAGAAGTCGAGTAACCCAGAAAAATCCCATCACAAGATCATGACTCGAACTTATCAAGGTTCCCAGACTTTAGAATAAAACACTTGCAACTAAACACGTGAAAATACGAGACGCTGGGCTTTCGCCCATATCTTAACTCATAAGAAGTACGATACAAGTGTGCCCTCAGAAAAACTCTGTTTGAAACATGGCATGCGGTGGTTATCGCCTCAGCCCAAAACTTTCTAGGTGTAAAATACTCATTAAGCATCGTCCTGGTCATCTCGACCAAGGTACGGTTCTTCCTCTCCACAACGCCATTTTATTGAGGGATGTACGGAGAAGAGAACTTGCGCTCTACACCTATCTCATCGCAAAACCACTCAAAGTAGGAATTCTTAAACTCCATACCATTATCACTGCGGATCACTCGTAAGGCACCCGGGAGCTCAACAGAAAGTCTACTAAAAAGACCCCGAAAATAGGTAAATATCTCATCCTTCGAGGCTAAGAAAAACAACCAAGAGTACCTCGAGAAGTCATCGACCACGACAAGAACATACCACTTCCCTCCTGCTGACTACACTCTAGCTGGTCCAACTGTGTCTATGTGAAGCAGCTGTCCTGGTTCATCAGTCATAGTCACTGTAATGGGAGGATGAGAGGCGGCAACCATCTTGCCGTGCCGGTAAGGAGCGCAAACTAGATCTTTGACCATCTTGAGTTTAGGCAGACCACAAATAAGGTCGTGGCCGCTAACTCAGGTCAAGTGATCGAATCCAATATGACCAAGTCTCCTATGCCAGAAGGTGAGGTCACGGGACTCAGAAGCAACTAAACACCTGAGAGGATCACCAGAAGACTCAACAAAATCAGCACGAAAAATCCTCCCATATCTAGAAATCCCGCAAACCAAACTCCCCGAAAATTAAGAATTTTGCAATTATTTTTCTTAAAGCTCACCTCGAAACCGTCATCGGTAAGCTGGGAAACTGAAAGCAAATTATACTGCAGCTTACTCACTAAGGCAACATCTTTTAGAATAAATGAATCATTAACGCGCACAGTACCTTTAGCGATGACGTGTCCAGATGAGGCGTCTCCGAAGGTGATCGTCTCATCACCTGGAGCTCGGGCTAAGGAAGAGAACCAACGGGAGTCTCCGGTCATGTGTCGAGAACAGTCGAAGTCAACAAGCCAAACCTCTTCCTTCCTTGTCCGGCGAACCTGAGTCAAGCAGAGAGTGAAGGCTCAGTACTGGGATAAATCAAAAGAGATTTTGGCACCCAATACTGAGTCACACGTCGAGCAGAAGAAGTATCCACACACGACTGACCTCTATCTACCCTACGCTCTCTATCGCTCAAAGAAGTAGAAGGTCTGTATGCAGACCTGAAGTTGTTGCTGGGTCCGACTGTTACAGGAGAGCTACTCGGAGCACTGGCAACATGTTGATCACGCCGTGGGTAGCCATCTAGACGGGGGAAACGAGATCTACCCTCAGAACGGCGGAAGTCACAACCAGAGGCACATCGAGGACGAAAGCCAGAAAACTCAGAAAATCCAAGTCCTCGATGCTGCCCAACACCACCAACAGAAGCAAACCTAGACCTCGTGTTGGTCTTAGGTGCACTCAAGGTCTGGGGCTGACCCTAAATACACCTAAGAGCCTCAACACGGTCTCTCCGCACGATCTTGGCGCGCCTGAAGTATCGCTCGATCAAGTGTCCATCCTTCTGACAGAAGGTGCAATGATACTTTACCTTCTGAGAGCTAGAAGTAGCATGATGAGACTCCGCCTTCTGAGAGGCCAAAGCAACAGGTGGAATCACCTCGCTGTCAGAAATCCCTTGGACAAAGCCTACTGATTTGAATTGAACTTTCTCGTTCCTAGGCTTAACCTTGATCAGACCTGCAGCTATGGGTCTGAGCACGGCAGGTGGACGCTTCCTAATATCCTCAAGAAAATCATATCCTAGATCTTGATTGAATTCACGTTGCTAAGCATCTCCACCTTATCCTTGGGCTTCTCCCCTACACCCGCACACACATTACAACAAGATTGTGGCTTCTCTAGAAGGTCCTTAGTTAGCTTTACATATTTGTCATCCAAAGCAACGAGTTCAAATTTTAGTTTTTCACAATTATTGCATGGTGAGCTAACAGGGTCCTTAGACGCATATTGAGCCATTTTTTTGTTATGATCAACCATTTCTTGGAATTGCTTAGAAACAGATTCAAGTTTGGCAGTCAATTTAGGATAGTTCAAACATGAAGCAATAGGCTCAAGCAAAGAGGTATGCAATTCAGCAATTTTATGATCTGCCTTCTTTAATTTCATTTTTAAGTTATTACAACTTTCACAATTTTCACACAGATCAAAAAGCATAGTGTAAAGACCTCTAAAAGCATTGTCCTTATCCTCACATGAGGTGCAAGAAGTAGACTCAACAGTAGGTGAAATAGAAGCTGCCCTACTCATCTCTAGTTCAGCATGCCGACTAACATTCTCCACCTTAAGTATATCAAGCTCAGAAGTCAAATTATCATTAGAGGTCCTTAGCTTCTCCATATCTCCAAGCAAAAAAGAACATACATCACAATCATCACGGGAGGGAGCAGATATAAGTGAAGTAAGTTCCCATGACAATCTCTCTACTTCCTTCTCAAGATCCATAACCTAGCTCTAGATCTAGCATAAAACTTTCCTAACTTAAGAAATGCATCATTGAGTTGGTCGTAGGAGGGACATACCTCATCGGAGTCGCTGTAGAGCTCGCTGTCGCTGACGTTAGTCTCGTTGACCATGAAGCACATGCCGATGTAGTCGTCGCCATCCTTGGGATCTTGATCATCCTTACCGTCGTCGTCGCTCCACCCCTCCACATCGCTGAAGTTGATGTCGTCGAAGGCGGTAAGGACACGGTGGAAGAGCTTCTTGGCTTTGCCAAGGTTGCGGAACTTCTTCTTGCCTTGAGCACATATCGATGTAGTTGTTCTTGCTCACACCGCCGTAGTCGTTCTTGCCCTTCTCCAGCTTGGGGCAATTTGCCCGAATGTGGTTGGGGCCACCACACTCGAAGCAAATAATTGGGCCACTCCTCCTCCGATCGCCGTCCTCTACATTTTTCCTTTTGGGGAGACCCTCGGGAAAAATCGTTTTCGGGGTCTAAACAGCACGAACAGCAACGCTGCGTGAATCAATTTACAAGCAAACAGCAGGGATTCTCTAATCGGGGGTTCTAAATCCTAATCCCCACCAAAACCTTGGGCTAAGAACCCTAAAATAGCGGAAATCAGAGGGATTGGGATGAGGGAGAATTACCTAGGAGATTGGGATCACTCTCTTCTTCCTCTCCTTCTCCTTCCCTTCTTCTCCTTCCCTCTCTTCCTCTCCTTCCTCTTCCCTTCTTTCCTCTTCTCCTTCTTCTCCTTGCAGCAGCACTTGGGCAGAGGGGAGGCGCAAGGAGGCAGGGGGTGGTGGCTTGGGGTGGGAAAAAGGGGGGAGGGGCCAAGGGAGGGGGTTTATAAAAGGGGTGCTAGGGTTTGAGAGGGGGGTACGGGCCCCCGTTTGGGCTGGCTGGCTCACCCCTCCGAACAGCTCAAAATCTCCTAATTAATTATTTTAATTCTTTTTTTATTATTTTAGACTATTCTGAAGAATTTATTTATACCTCCCGCGATTTACCAAAAATCGAGGCGACTCCGCGATTAATTTAGGAACCGACGCCGAAACGACGTTCAGGATATTACATTCTCCCCACCTAATAAAAGGATTCGTCCTCGAATCTAACTCCTCAACCCACGAGAGAAAAGAACAATCAAGGAAAGAACAACCAAAGGATAGAGCATCCCAAGGGAACCACAACTACGGGTACTCTTCCGCCTTGAAGAGCTCGGGCTCTTATTAAGCATTCGGTCTTTAAGCTTCCACGTCGCCTCCCACTCAGACTGGTTCGTCCAGAGGGCCTTCACATGCTTGATGGCCCTCTTCCTCACGGCCAGCTTCGGTGAGTCCACGATTCATGTTGGTCTAAGCCGAACGTCTGCATAACTCTTAGGCCCGCTCTGAGTGGCCAACAGGTCCTGTCTTTTTCGCAAAATTCCCCACCACAACTATTAAACCACTATCTAATACCATCCTCCTTCTTAAAGCATTTCCCTCTATTTATTATAATCGGAATAATACATTATACCTCTTTTAGAGAATTGATCACAAATTTTCTCCCACATCATTCTGCCTGAAGCACAAACAATATCTTTTACCAATAGAACCCAACAAAAGAAGAGTAAAGGATTCTCAAACAACATACTAGCACCCAGCTGTGCTTTCAAGGACCATGATCTAAACTGAAGAATTCACAACAAAACCTTTTCCGCTCTCCAAGTAGACAATTGGAGAAACAACACCACATAATCCAAGAGTGAAAATCACTCAATAGACCAAAACGATCATTTTCTTTTCCTAACTTGAAAAGACTACTTCTTAACATAAAACAACTCAATTTGTAGATGACCTCTGCCAAAAACACACAGCATAAACAAAAATCAAGAGAGCATTTCACTACTCGAGAAAACAAATATTTCCCAATCTATTTCTTTCAATAATTTAGCTTCCTTCAACCAAGAATTTCTAAATCATCGCCCAACACATCAACGCATTTATCTTTAGTTGGCAACCCCAACAATGAGTTCAAGCTAAGTACATCATCTATGCTATTGTAGATAGACTCTACTGCCCCCGTAAATCATACTCTAGCCCAGCCCTCGACCAACGGAATTATTTTGACAGATAATTCTTAGTGCACCTCAAAGATACTATCCACGATCCACACTATTGGAATACCACTCTGATCCACTATTCCCACACAGAGACACCGGACCTCTAAGGTTCTAGCATAACAAAAGGTAAATCTTAGACTGCTACAACAACTTCCCGTATAATATAGGGAAAACCTTAGGTGGAAACCCCTACCACTCCATAATTAACATACGCTCAATTCTTAACATCAACAAATTATTTGACTCCAAGTCAACATTCTATTTAAATCAAATTCTTCCCAAGGATTATTTCACGAGAATAATATATCATCCAATATACCATAAACATCGTGATATTTAAGACTTCCACAAAAACATCTACTAGATCACCACTATCCAGTTGCCATCACGCAACAAAGAAAACTTCGCAACTCAAATCGGTTACCTTTTTCTTAGAAGAAGAGGTAAGAAGAAATAAATTCTAGTATACAGAAAATTGCTATCATTCACAGTAACCCAAAGGCCAAGAGAAAAAAAATAGCGATGAGGTCAGAAGACACAAGATAAGGTCATCTGTATCTCAAATACTTCTAGTACAACTCTTTCTTTATCAAGAAACAATTTTCTTTGATTATAGCATCCCGCCAAATCCAACAAAAGAGGCTTGAAGTCCACAACACCAGGTTTAGCTAAAACCAATAAAAGCATTCATCACGCCACTTTGCTCAAATAATTTTGGCTACCAAATAAGTCATAAAGTCCAAAAAGATCTCAACCGCAAATCTCAAATCCTTTAATCTAAATAGTATCATGGAACTAACAAATTCCTTTATTTAGAACATTCAACACCATAATCACAACTATGCACTAGCAATTGTATTAACAACAAGATAAAATATTCGTTGCAGAATAATCATATCCTCTTACTCCTTCATATTTTCCAAAAGGAACACCATAAATTAGTTCATCATGGTCTTATTATCTAAATAAGATTCCAACTACTTAATCTAGGAAAAATCTAGTGCATAAACCACTATATTAAAACAAAGCTCTTTAACAAGGTGATATTAGAACATGACAACCTCGCAAATATGCTAGTATAAATCTCTTATTAGATTTCATAAATTCACTTCTTATTGATGTTCAACGCTAATTTAGCACAAATTGATTGCACTCTAGTCATTACTGGCAATAATTGATTATTATTTTTGTCATAGCAGCATTCATGATCCTATCTCTGTTTTGCAATAATAAAAATAATGATGAGCGTAGATTCAATATTCCATCTTATGTTCAAAAATTAGAACAAAATAGCTTTAAACATCCATAATACTAGTTTAATAAGATAAGATTCCACAAGTCAATATATCAATCTTCATCTATTTCTTTATACATGTTTCAACATTTAGCATGGCAAAAGTTACATTAATTTAGCAGTTGTATATGCCTATCAAGTATGTAAAGAGATGACTTATTAAAGGTTGATATTACTAAGACAATATTGCAACATCTCCTTACTTAACCATCCCAAATGGTTAGATTAATTACTTAAGACCACATAATCCAATCTACCCAATAAGTTGGCAATTTAAACAACCACAATAATCAAACTATTTTTTTATATTCCTCAACAACTGCATGAGTTCTAAACATGTATAGACAAATTCTTAATCATATTTCTTCAAGAAACTACAACAGATCAACATCATATTAGTCAACTACACTTTCAAGGACGTTAGTAGAGATTAATTATGCACCACAGCAACATCTCAGCTTCATAATTCATACCTTATCAATTATTTATATGATTGTCACCTCCTACTTAGACACAACAAAACATCACAAAGGGTTTTAACACTTCCTTTTAGCAAAGAAAGGAATCAATCTTCAATAGCTGAAGTAACTAAAAAGACATGCATAAAGCCAAGGCTTCGCAAACAACAAATTTCCTACATACAGCTTTATTTTTTCCAAAATATCAAACGAATAAATGAGTCATATTTTCTAGTAGGAAAGATGGAAACAACATGAAAACCAATCTCACCAATTAACAGCGCTCACGAGTAGCAAAAGCATCTCATCAATCAAAAGAAAACAACAGTTGCCTGAAAACGATTAGAGGCCTTTTGGCTCCCAGCAACTGCAATAAACCACTAACTCAAGAGAAATTCATCAATCGCAAAAGGCCAAGAATTGGCCAAAATCAACACATGAAAGATAACAACTTTTCTAAGAAACTTACCCATGACATCCGCAACTAAGTTACCCGAAGTAACTGCATCACTGACCCCATACCACGAACGGTGGTATAAATAATCAATGCCCAGGCAACAACTACAACCTGTACCTCTTGTCAATAACTATCCTCACTCATAGCAGTCATAGAAGCAAATCATAATCATGCAAGATCATATCATAACATAAATCATCAATACAACATGTCAAAAGCATAAATGCAATACTTGACCCATCCTATCCTACTGTGCACCAGTGTGTCAATTTAATAATTTAATTACCACGGACCTAACACCCACTCTGATACCAACTGTAACACCCCAAGACCCACATTATCTTGGGTTGCCACTAAACCACTCTACAAGGTAGCCAATTTATAAGATAACATAAACTGGCAATAATTTTCTAAATCATGATAAGCTAAGCGGAAGCATACTAAAATAAAGGTAATGGAACACTATTAGTTAAGGAACAGCTGCTATTAATTTTAACCAATTAAAGCGAACCATAGCCTAAAATTATTAGTTATACATGATCAACAATGAAAGTAAAGATGAATAGCCGGAGACTACACTTATTTATTACAATATAAAACATCATATGGTGTGTGACAGTGATGTGCCGCTCTACACTTAACATGCATACTCGAGAATCACCTAGAAGGGGGAAAACAAGAGCGAGATAAAATCTCAGCAAGCAAACTGTTTAACAAGCTAATCAAATTACAATATTGTTAATCATCAATATTTATTCTTCACAGTGACGACAAATATAGCCCTAACCACATTTACTACCAATAATAATAAAACATTAGCAATAAATCTTGTTTGTCTACTTCATAACTTCAACCAACTACCACTACCAATGACAGGAAAGCATCAACAGGTTTTACCTCACTATCCTTATTATTCCTCGCATTCACAACTGCTATCAACAGTTACCAAGAGAAAAGATTCTCATATCACAATCTTAACCCCTACCATACCACAAGGGGTGAACCCTATTCCCGGACCACAGCCACATTCCTCATACCACAAGTGTCTCTCATGAGCCACATCCACATTACAACTATGAAGTTGCATTTATTTGCAAAATAACTTTACCATAATACATTGCATAAATATGCAAATGATCTTTCCACAATGCAATGTATATGAATGCTCATGCTCCACTGCACCCTTACCCAATAAGATAAGAGTGTGCATCGTACTACGGCAATATACGATGCTGTACCGGTACGGTCGCGGCTATAAGTGGCGACATCCACAATGCAAATGTTATGACATGATATGAATGTTATGATAATCATAAACCACAATAATTTAACCACGAAGATCAACAATATAATGATCAAGAATACTTTCTCATAATCCACATGTGTCTCAATAAGCACAATGCCAATCATACTTAAGATCATTACCACATAGCCCACATTCGGCTCACCAAGATCATAATTAATTGATCTATAGAGAAACTTACCACATAGTCCACCATATATTCATCAAGAATGCTACCCCTGACAACCACAAGTATTCAATAAGAATACTACCAGCTATACCACCATGTCCATAAAGAATACTACTCCACAACTATATTTCTTTTATCAAGAACAATTTCACATACCCACAAATAAACCATCAAGATCATAAACAATTGAGTTCTTAAAATACTACCACATGGACCATATTGAGGAAACATGTAACAATGTCATAGCACCTCAAATTAAGAGAATAAATTATTGTGAAAGTAGAATAATTAACAAGTTAAAAATGTAGCACAACCGCTACGTTTACTTGCCTCTACCGGCGGAGCGACGAGATCACGCTCGATCAGAAGCAAATCCGCCTGTCCAAAAAAGTACCACTCAGCATAATACACAGCAATACAATCATGACTCTCAAAGAAAGGTGTCGCGAAAACCCAAAACCCCACAACATCCTTCCCCACATAACAGTTCTACAATATTCCCACTGCAGCGGCGCTGCTTAACATTTTCTTATCTTTAAAAATATAAAACTAATCACAGCAAAAGTTATATATCTGGATTCCTCACTTAAACACCTACAGTTTTCATGTAGATCACATATTTTTATCTTATCATTAAAAAAGTGATATCTAATGCACAAAACAGAGAACGTCCTCTGTTTTGAAAGTCTGGACAACCGACTTGTAACGCGTCCCCAGAACAGATCATGGCTCTAAAAATTCTGGTTCTCTTACAGAAGCTAGATTACTGAATTTCCTACCTTTTTCTCAATTATGACCAAAAATTTAAAAATCTCTTCTACCCCTAATTCCCATCTGAACAGCAGTCTATCCCTGTATGCACCCCTGATGGACAGGGAGATTCCAGACCCTGGTAGGCCTAAATTACGTGGCCAAAAAATCTGAACAAAAATACAGTAGATGTGTATGGTCGTCCTCTACATTTTTCCTTTCGGAGAGACCCTTGGAAAAAATCATTTCAGGGTCTAAACGGCACGAACATCAACATTTCGCGAATCAATCTACAAGCAAACAGTAGGGATTCTCTAATCGGGGGTTCTAAATCCTAATCCCCACCAAAACCTTGGGTTAAGAACCCTAAAATAGCAGAAATCAGAGGGATTGGGATGAGGGAGAATTACTTAGGGGATTGGGATCACCCTCTTCTTCCTCTCCTTCTTCTTCCCTTCTTCTCCTTCCCTTCTTCTCCTTCCCTCTCTTCCTCTCCTTCCTCTTCCTTTCTTCCCTCTTCTCCTTCTTCTCCTTGCAGCAGCACTTGGGCAGAGGGGAGGCGCAAGGAGGCAGGGGGGTGGCGGCTTGGGGTGGAAAAACGGGGGAGGGGCCAATGGAGGGGGTTTATAAAAGGGGTGCTAGGGTTTGGGAGGAGGTACGGGCCCCCGTTTGGGCTGGCTGGCCCACCCCTCCGGACAGCCCAAAACTTCCTAATTAATTATTTTAATTCTTTTTTTATTATTTTAGACTATTTCGAAGAATTTATTTTTACCTCCTGTGATTTACCAAAAATCCGAGCAACTCCGCGATTAATTTAGGAACCGACGCTGAAACGACGTTCAGGATATTACATTTCTCCCCCCTTCTAGGTGATTCTCGAGCATACATGGGAAGAGTAGTGCAGCACATCACTGTCACACATCATATCATGTTTCATACTGTAACAATTAAGTGGAGTTTCTAGTTATTCATCTTTTCTCTCGTTGTTGATCAATTATAATTAATATTGTTAGGCTGTGGTTCACTTTAATTGGTTAAAATTATTAGCAGTTATTATTCAATTAATAGTGTTCCATTATCTTTGTTTTAGTATGCTTCCGCTGAGCTTATCATGATTTAGGAATTGTCACCAGTTTATGTTATCTTATAAATTGGCTAGCTTATGGAGTGATTTAGTAGCATCTCAGAATAATATGGATCCTAGGGTGTTACATACGGGGTGCCCGATCTTCACGACATAGGATCTTTCTTGAACGATAAATATGTGGCTTCCTTGTGTCAGCTGGATTAGTGCAGTACATCGGTCATTTTGGCACTGAGGCACCTGGCATGAAGTCGATCTGGTGCTCAATACCACGATGTGGTGGAAGTCCAGGTGGCGCCTCATTAGGGAAAACGTCGTCGTATGCCTACAACAATGACTGGACAGCACTAAGTAGAGTGTTTAGATCATTAGTTGTAAGCATAACTTTAGTATCCTTATAAACAAGAACAAAGTGCATAATACTAGGATCATTGCTCACCTCTTTCAAATCTGTTTTCATTGCAATCAAAACATTTTCAATGCTTACCTTTGCCTTACATTACTGAACAACAAGATATTATTTCTCCTGGTATTTATGTTCAGCGGCTTGTATTTGAGAAGAAGTAAGTGGTAATAAAACCATGTTCTTACCTTCCCGCTTGATACTATAAGTATCGGCTTATCCATCATATTGTACATTACGATCAACATTCATGGATGGCCCAGCAGTAAATGACATACCGTTATGGGCACAACATCGTATAAAGTAGTATCCTCATATTTATTAACCTTAAAAAGAACTTCCACACGGTACTGAATTTTAACTTTGCTTCCCTCATGAAACCATTGCAAACAATATGGATCAAGATGTTGAAGTAATTTCAGGTAAAGCTTTTCACACATCTCAACACTAGCAAGATTTTGGCATGAACCACAATCAATGATCATTTTAACATTAATATGTTTCATTTTAGCACTCTTCATAAATAAATTACAATATTGAAATTGGTTGTCTTCTTTAACAAGATGGATAAACATGGATATCGGGACCCAGAACAACAAATCCAAGTCCCTCTATGTAAATCGCACTATCCCAGGAAAAGGTAGTGCACATAGGTTCAACAGGGATACATATCATGCATAACAACCACAAAATATTATTAAGCAAAAGTACGGGCCTTATGGTCAAGTTTTACAATAAAGGGCTCATGGCCAACTGAAATAAAAGAGCGAAAATAACAGTAAAAGAACAGTCCATCCTACCTACCCACAGACGAATGGTTGTAAGACGCGGTCTACTCGTCGAAGTTCTCATCGTAGTCATCGGAGTCGTACTCTGGCAACAAATTTAAGCAAGGTGAGAACTTCAAAGTACTCCACAAGTTACACCAGGGAATACAACAGAATGAATACATGCATAGGGATTGACAAAGGAAGGCTTAATAGGGTAGTTGTGCGAAAAAATAATACTGAAATTTAAATACAATAAAGTAAGTATGAAAAGCTGAATTTTAATACATCATATGAAACAGTATGTTTAACAAAGTATTAACGTTAGTGTAGGCTCCGACCTACACCAACCTAATCACAGGTACCCCACCCGGACCATTGTCAAAACCAATGTTGTTTGTCCAAAACCAAGTTTTATAAAACCAAGTCTAATCTGTGAATAATCTACTCAGCATGTCCATGACCATGGACACGGCTATCTAGGATAGATTAAAACTCTGTAGAGGGGTACAACTTTACCCACAAGAGATATTTTCCCGCTTGAGCCACGCGATTAACACACTGACTTAGGTGTGCGGTAGGAAGTTCACGACAAGACCGTTCCGATGCTCTATAGCCAAAATAGTTACGCCGCCAATAAGGTTTCACCACAACTCGAATCCACGAGTTGGAATCCCCTCTTGTGCCATGTGAGACTTCTCACGGCCTACGCAATGCTCACATTCAGCCTATAGCGTATCAATGTTTGGAATGTTACAAATTACTTAGCCAGGTCCGTCCCATACCGAACTTATGATAGTACGAGGCAACTTTCACTACTACAAAACAGGCTATACTGGACGGGTAAATCACAGACGGTTCATACGGAACCGTCTGTGCTTAACTATCACAGACGGTTCATACTGCCACCCGACTGTGATACTATCACAGACGGTTGTTAACACGACTCGTCTGTGATAATAGAGAAATCAAAGACGGTTCATGTTAATAACCGTCTGTGATAGTTCACAGACGGTTTGTTATACGAACCGTCTGTGATAATAGAGACATCACAGACGGTTCGTGTTAATAACCGTCTGTCACACTTCACAGACGGTTATTAACACGAACCGTCTGTGATGTCTCTATTATCACAGACGGTTCGTATAACAAACCGTCTTTGATATGAATTGTCACAGACGGTTCGTGTTAATAACCGTCTGTGATAAATTGCACTATTAATACTTGGACGGTGTCGACACAGATCTATTTTTTTATTGCGCTGCATCGGTGGAGCAAGGCAACCGGCTTTTGGGAGTTCGGGGGTGAAAATATATCGCCGTCTTCTTAGTGATCTGATCAGAGGTTAGTACTCAATTACTTTTAATTATGCTTATATACATGTTTTTGTAATAGAAGGCTTAGAGATGATAATTTATATGCTATGTAGTTGCGGTAATAATCATTTTTGGCAACCATTTGTTACTTGTGTAGCTAGCGGAAATGGATCGAAGCTGGATGTATATTGAGAACCGTGTGAGTGAAGAGTACATTATTGGCATGTCTGTTTTTAGAAGAGCGCCCGAGCTGGATATGTTAAAGAAGGGGATAAAATATATGTACTGTCCATGTATTGATTGTGATAATCTCAAGATGTTTAGTAACTCAATACAGATCAAGCTCACTTGATTCAAGGGGTTTCAGAAAAGGGTACAAATGTTGGACCAGTCACGGTGAAGAGAAGTGTACACAAGAAGCTGGTAGTTATGACATAGTCGATGGGGACAACGATATGCCAGTTGTGGACTGTGCTTTTGATTATGAGGCCGCGGATGGATCGTAGGATGACAATCTGGATCAGATGTTACGTGATGCAGAAGGGAACTACAGTGAGAGAGAGTTTGATAAATTCGAGGGCTTGATGGAGGACTCGGAGAAACCTTTGTTCTCGGGATGCAAGCCGCAATACACGAGGTTGTCATCAATTCTAGAACTACTAAAATTGAAGGCAAGTAATGGTTGGTCCGACAAGAGTTTCACGGCATTGTTAGGTCTCCTAGCGGACATGCTTCCAAAGGAAAATGTGTTGCCGAGAACCACCTACCAAGCCAAGAAGATTTTTTTGTCTATTAGGAATGGAAGTAGAAAGAATACATGCATGTCCGAATGATTGTATCCTGTACCGTAAAGAGTATGCTAGCTTAAATGTTTGTCCGGTATGCAAAGCATCCCGATACAAGCGTAAAAATGACTCTGATGATGGAAAGAGCACCGAGGTGAAGTAAGGACCTCCTGCTAAGGTGTTGTAGTATCTTCCTGTATCCCCCGTTTGAAGCGTTTATTTGCAAACCGCAAGGATGCAAGATTGATGTGTTGGCACTTGGAGCAGCGTAAGAAAGACGGAATAATAAGACATGTTGCTGATTCTGCCCAGTGGAGGAACATCGATAGGATGTTTGTAGATTTCGGTGTGGAACCGAGAAATATAAGGTTTGGGTTGAGTACAGATGGAATGAATCATTTTGGTAACATGAGCAGCCGATATAACACCTGGTCCGTGACTCTATGCATGTACAACCTTCCTCCTTGGCTGTGTATGAAGCGGAAGTATATTTTGATGTCACTACTTATCCAAGGGCCGAAGCAACCTGACAACGATATTGATGTGTTCCTAGCACCATTGGTAGAAGATCTTGCAATACTGTGGAACGAAGGGGTACATGTATGGGATGCGGACAAACGAGAGAACTTTACTCTACGCGCTATGTTGTTCTGCACCATTAATGATTTTCCTACCCTTAGTAACCTGTCAGGGTTGAGTACAAAAGGAGCTAAAGTGTGTCTGCACTGCTTAGATTATACCGAGAGTGTGTGGTTGAACAACTCGCGTAAAACTGTGTACATGTGTCACCGTAGGTTCCTTCCAAAGTATCACCCATACCGCAAGATGAAAAAACAATTTGATGGAAAAAAAGAAGATGACTCAGTACCAAGACCTTTTAGCGGGAAAAAGGTGTATAATATGGTCAAGGATATAAACGTTGTGCTTGGAAAGGGGCGTAAATTGAGGAAGAACATGTGGAAAAAAAGGTCAATATTTTGGGACTTACCTTATTGGGAGCCATCTGTGATAACCACCTATTATCACTGACACATAAAAACAGACGGTTCAAAAACCGTCTGTGATGACGGTTCCGAACCGTCTGTGATAGGCCTGTCTGTAGCAGTGTTTGTAAAATAATTCACAGAAACAGTCCTTAACTTGACTTAGGCTCAACCACATACCCACGTGCTCGAAAATCAATTGCGTGTTACCAAACACGTAGCATGCCAGCACCTCACCACCTAACCAATAGCCTAAGTCCAAACCAAAGTTTTCTATTTTTATTTTTAAACCATTCCATAAACTATCCTTTACTCACCGAAGTTAAGAATGCATTTTAACAATCATCATTTTATGTGAAATATTTGATCCCACCTAAATCATTCTAAGCTAGGCTAAGCAATTCACTAAAATTTCAAGTCAATACTACTGTACCAACTAGTTTTTATCTAGGGGACAAGGCATGTGATGACGAAGTCCAAATTTGGCCATAAACAATGGAACATAGGTATAACTAAAGTTTAAACCATCTTTAAATTACACATACATATACAGTAAAACAAAATAAATAAATTTAAAATAGTAGGAACAACATAGTCAAGGGTGTAACTTGCCTTGCTCGAAGTTCTGTTGTGAATCATCGTCGAAATCGAACTCTCCCGAATCGTCGAAATCTATACGCGAAGAACCAAATTCAAATTCAAAAACAAAATTCAAATAAAATTCAAAAATTTAAAAAATTTAGAAATTTGAACGGGTCCAATCGGAGTTAAAATGAAGAAGTTATGGCTTCCGGAAGATTAAATACAAAGAAAAAGAAAAAGAGTCATTTTCTGGAATTAATTTTATACCGAAAAGGATTTATGACGTCAGTAGGCCATTTTACCGAATTAATTTTATAAAGAAAATTTAAGATTACGACGTCAGCACAATGATTAGATTTCGGCCGAATTATTTTTATACGGGAAAAACAGGTTTATGATGTCAGCCCTGGGATTTTTAAATTCGGCTAGTGACTGACATGTGGGCCCGATTTACGGTGGACTGAGTCCATGGACCGAAGTGGGATGAGGTGGCACACTGTTGTCGGGGGCGCTGGGTGGTGCTGCTGTGGCGGGTTTGGGGCGGACGTGGCAGCCACGTCGGTGGCCACGCAGCCACCACGTGCGAATAGGCACCTTTGTGGCACGGCCACCGGAGGGTGGCACACGGGGCCCGATGGCCGCCAGCGTTCCGGCGGGCGGCGGCGCCAGCCAAGTAGGGCACGAGCAAGAGGGGAGTGAGGGGAGTACTCTGGTACCTCACGCGGAGCCTAAGGGTGACCGGAGTGGCCGGGCGGTGGCGGAGAGAGGTCGTTGGCGGCGAGGGAGCTCTAGTGGTGTAAGGGCTCGAGGAAGGAGTGGCCGATGGTCGCCGAAGCACGAGGAAGGCGGATGTGGGGTTGGCGAGGTGCGAGGGAGGCCGACGCGGCGTCAATTTCTCGCTGGAGCTCCACCGGTGAAGAATAGGGGAGGCGCATGGTGCAATGGCTTCTTGGGCGGAGGGAGGTGAAATTGGATTAGGGGAGAGGGGCGGTGAGTCGAGGGGATGCTCGGGGAGAGGCTTATATAGGCGGCGGGGTAGTAACGGTCGTGCACGGCGTCGCCGGAGCGAAACGGGCAGAGGATGTCAATGCGGCGGTTTAAATGTGGTTTAAAGGGAATGAAATCATCGGATTGAGTGCGGCGGTAACGGACATTTAATGTGCATTAGTGCGGGAGAGAGGAAACGGAAGGGAACCGAAGATTGAAAGCTTTGTTTTCGGCGTTAATGGCGGCAGCGGCAGGGGCGCGAGGAGGAAGATGTGATTGGGACGATGGGCCTGACAAGCGGGCCCTGCTTGTCAGCGAGAGAGAAAAGAAGGAAAGGGGAGGGCAGGGCTTGGATTTGCGACAAGTGGCAAGGTAAAATAATCGGGGCTGTTAGATTGATAGTAAAGGGGTAAGTGAAAGAGCACGGCCAAGATTCGATCGACAAGGTGAGATTTAAACCGGGCCATTAGATTTCGGGCGAAGGGGTAAGTGGCTGCGAGTGGTCGGGATCAAAACCGGTGGCGCAAGATAGGCCCCGATGAGTGACACTTGGCGGTCCAAGGGAAGAGGGAGGCGGCCGAAGAGGTAAGTGAGAGCGGGTGGTGTAGATTAAAACCGGCGGCGATGGATCGGCTCCGATTGCGACATGTGTCGGCTAGAGGGAGAAGGCAGGTGGGAAAGGGTTTTAAGTGATAACGGGTGGTTGCGATTTGATCCAACGGTGGGGGTCGGCCTAAATTGCGACACTTGTCAGCCTGGAAGGTTTTTAGGGTTTAATTCTTTTCAGATTTTCTCAAAAATACTAGGAAGCTTTAAAATACTCAGAAAAATACCAAATAAATTTTAAAAATTTCAAAAAAATTCAGGGAACCTTCTGCAACTATTCTAGACTTAATAAAAATATTTTTGACTTATGAAAGTTTTTAGTTTTTTGTAAAATCACAAAGTAGCCTTAAAAGTGAGTTTTTACATTCTAGAAAATTCTGAAAATTTCTAAAAATACATAAATGACTTAGGAAAATTGTAATACATTTATGTTGACCTTTATAAAATAGAAAATTAAATTTTCTCATACCAAGGCTTGAAATAATATCCAAAAAATTCAATTAAATTCCAATAAATCACTTAAAAAGGAGAATAATGTTTTGGGATGTTACAATGGAGTAACAACCAAAGCAAATTCATCTTCACCAGGACATTGATCATCAGAATCAGATTCATTTTTAGTGTTATTATCATCACATGGAGTTGGTTCAGTTTTAGAATCAAAAGCAGAATCATAACTAGTTTCAATAACAATCATAACCTTATCATTAGGACATTCACGAGAATAATGACCACGTCCTTGACAATACTAACATTGAATTGCACTTGTTTTAGTATTAGAACCAATAGAAGATTGCAATGATTTAGTATTATGAACTAGTTGGTTTAACACTAGGTGATGGAGCAGATTTCATATTTGATGCATTAGACAGCATATGATTGTATATTAGAATTCGAAGATTTGTTGAACATACCTTTGCTGATGTCTATCTTAAGCCTATCCCTGGATGCGTACGATGAGGTATATGGATGGTTCGTCTTGGGTGTGAAAGTGCTACGCTTGGATTGCAATAGCGTCTCTTCCTAAAGTTGCTTTTCTACTTTGATCGCAAGTGTTGTAGTTCAGTCATAGTGGAATATGGCTAAAAGTTGATTAGCTTGTGAATGTTCTAGTTTAGCACATGCAAGAATCTCACCATTATTTGTTCATTGTCCTCCAGAACTCCCGCCAAATTAAGAGTTGCTTCATCTACTTGTAGTAGTCTTCCACGGATTATACGCCTTGCTTTTGCTCCTGTAATTGAATAAGAACATCTCGATGAAAATGTACAGGAACAAAATGAGTATGCATCTCTTGCTTCATTGCTTCTCATGTTGTGATAGGAGGATGACTGTTGTCCTTGCAGTCATTTTGCACTTTCTCCCACCACATCAGCGCATAATCCTTAAATTCTAAGGAAGCAAGATTGATTTTATGGTCTTCACTGTAGTTGTGCATACGGAAGATCTTGTTCATACGCATCTTCCATTTTCTTATATTCTCTTGGATCTGTACCACCAACAAATTTAGGCATAGAAATTTTTATCTTTGTAAGAGGATCCTCCTCACGTGGTATTGGAATACGTCCAGCACGGCCACAGTGATGGTTGCAATCTATAGGTGCCTAGTTGGTATCATAGTCCTCCTCAAAGGCATCAGCGTAGTGCCCATCATCATTGTCGGATCATGGCCTGTAGTGAGCAAGCCCTCCTCCATGGGTGCCACCATGTGCTGCAGCTCGTCCACGTGCGACTCCTCCTCATGCGGCTCTTAGTGGAAGAAGACGTGCATCCTATGCTACGCTAGGTAGACATGCTTGTTCTCCATATTGGTGTTGACCAGCAAGATGAGCACCTTCTTCGCGCCTGCGAACTGCTTCTTCTTTCTCTCGTTGATCTCGGGCAACCATTTCTGCGTCAATCTCATCGAGTCCACACTCCACCATTGTATTTTCACTTATAAAATTCTTAGTTACAAAATTGTTACACCATTCTTTTAGTTCTTGCAAGTCAGCAGGAATCTCCTCAAGCACTTCATTAAACTCGTCCACAATTCACTTGACGTCATCCATGTTAGCAAAGCAATCCCCTGATGGATGCCCCTCAACTGATCTATCCCCTAACATGGTTAGCACGGCAAGAAAATAATAGAAATGATGTATACCATGCAAATAAACACGTAATGCAACCACCGGCCATGTATCTTATTAATTCCTACAAATAGCAATATCGCATACCTGGGCAGTGAGAGACAAGTCAGAGGTGTCACTAAATAAAAACCAATCACAAGAGCAGCACTCACCAAGTTTATGTGGAGCTGGGATAGGATTAGTGTATAATCATACCACAGTTTAAATGTTCAAGATATTATAAAGCAAGTAAACAATCCACAAAGTTATCGAAAGCCTAGCTGCAATGTTCAAGATATAAGTGATGCACACACACACAACAATTAATGTGACTTGATGTAAGCAAAGAAAATTCTCAGAACAAGTACTAGGAGAGACACTAGCCCACTACTCAAACTTCCGTCTAAGGCACAAGATTTGTTCACATGATGTAGAGCATAAGGACAATCTAACGGTGCAATGTAAACAACCCTCTAGTTTAAGAAGTAAACAATAGTTAGTCTCAAAAGATGAAATAGCAATGTTTGATAAGGCTTATATATGCTTATTTGAAAGGTTTTGAGAAGATCTACAACTTTGTAGTTGAGGCAAACCGCAAATTCCGAAGGGAAGATGAAAATTTTTGGCAAAAACAGAATCCAAAAAGTTGTAACACAAATTTGGGTATGAAGATGGCTGATTTTGGAGGTCTTGAAGAAACTAAAAAGATGCGCCTTGTCGTTAACTTTTTAACGAGTACAAGAATATCAAAAACAGACTCTGTATGCAACAGTTATGCCTGTTTTACTAAAGGTGTCTCGGAATCAGAATCTTACTCAGACTAGGAACCGACTCGGACTCAATTTGAAACTACTATATCTTTTAATTCCGTGAGCCAAACTTACTTAAATTTTTTGTGACTCTCCTAATGTCCTACCTTCAATTACACCTATGATGGAAAATGCATTAATTCCCTCTAATCATTCGACAAATTATAGTTGTGGGCGTTGCTTGGGAATAGGCCATTTTACTTCGTCCTATCCGAATGAAATTCATTGTATATTTTGTTTTAATTATGGACATATCTCCAATGATTCTTCTTAAAAACCAATAGGACCAAAGTTACAAAACTAAAGCCCACTACTAATCATAGCCTTCCTACCCAAATTCTAGCAATATAATTCCTTTCTACGCTTCCCCAAGGCACATTTCCTGAGAACTTTCCACTCCCTCCATCTCTGCGATGGTTCCTTTTGTCGCCCATCCTGTACCTTCCTCCCTTGCTCTCATCGCCATGGCCAACTTCCACATGGTAATCCAGATAGGTTTTTCCCAGTTGGATTAGACTTGAAGGATGGCGGGGCAGCCTGGTTGGACCGAACTAATCTTGTCTTCACTGGTAGTCCCCCACGAGAGCACAAGTGATTTGCTTAGGTTCTAGTTGAGCCAGAAATCCCAATTCAACAGATTGGCGCTGCTCTTTTGGAGATCAGGACCTTCATTTAAGATGTTCTTCCCATCCAGGTTCTTAGCCGTTCTCTGCATCCTCTTTGTGTTGGTATTTTTTAGTTTGCCTCCCAGTTCCAATGTGATTCGGTGATCTTTAGCAAAACCCATCGAATTGATCCTCAGCATTCTGTCCGGTTTATTGTAACATCCCAAAATAGGGGTCTAGTGTAATTTCAAAAGTAATAAAATCTTTTCTTTATTTTCTATGTGTTTTAAAAAAATTTCTGTTAATGAGCTCTTGATTTAAAGTTTCTGACGGCAAAATTCAATCAAGGGAAACAAGATTCGCAACAATCAAAAATCAATACTTTAGTCAAAATCCAAATTCACGAAAATTCCTTGTAGGTCCTAAATTCTATTTTTGAAGACTAGAAACCTAAACATTAGGACTCAAGTTAAAGACAAAATTTAATATGTTAAAGTTCTCACCTAAATTATCTGAGCCAAGAAAAAGATTTTTTTTGCAAAATTCCCGAAATTACCAAGATGTCCTTTGTGACCCTAGCCCACCTCACCTCCAACTTCCGGCCCACTTGGCCCTTTCCGCCGCCTCCTCCATCTTCCTTCCTCTCCCGAACTCCCCATTCCTCCTTGCTCTTCCCCTCCCCTCCGTCTCTGCAGCTACTCGCCATGCCAGGCTCAGCCTCGGCCCAACCCCTTTTCTTCACCTCCGGCCTGCACCGCGCCTGTACACATAGTGTCGCCCTCCCTCCACCGGCCTCATCCTTTTTCAATGTTGCACATCGCGTAATCTTAGCCGAGCTAGCCGCCACCTCCTCCACTGGCCTAGCACCGGTGTTACTCCCCCCGACCCTCTACTAGCCCTACGCCGGCCTCTCTCTAACCCTCCCCAACAGGCTAGTCCTCCCTCTCATATCCCCCCTCGGCTCAGCCTCTCCCCCGCGCACACGCCACCTCCTGTCGTCCGTGCTTTTGAGCCGCCCGCCTTCCCATAGTGCTACCATTGATGGAGCGATTTATGAGCTCAACGCCCAACTGCCCTCTCTGGCTACTTAAGCTCTAGCCCTCCTCTCTTCTCCCCATCACTCTGCCATTACCATTTCGTCAGTCGTTGGAGCCACCCCAAATTAAGCTCTCACCTGCCGCAGGGAACTACGAGCCACAGTGCCTTTCCGGTGAGTCCCTCCGTCGGTGGTCCACACCACGAAATGCTCATTGACCTCCTCTACACTTCCCCTCATTTAATCAGAATTCCATGCTCCCAAGCCCCACATCGGCATCTTCCACCGCTCCGATCAGACATCGCCCCCATCACTGACATCTTCCCCACAGCCAGTATCCCTTCGATTCCTCGCAGAGGGAGTAGCCCCTCGGCACTTTGAAGCTTCCCCAACTGTCGACTGACACTCTTCCCCCCCCCCCCCCCCAGAGTAGTCTCTCCGCGTGAGCCTCCTCGCACCGCCCGTGGCCTCCGACACTGGCTCACCTCACCCTCTCTCTGGCCAAGCCACCAGCTCAGGTGAGTTTCATCTAACCCTCTCCTGCTTGGGCACGGCCCACCCCGGTCGCCGTCGCGCCCAAGCATCATCGCTCCAGCCGCCAAGGAACGCCGCCAAGCTACATTGCCCCGTTTAGAGCCGCGCTGCCACCGTCTCTCACTCACCTGATCTTCGGGGGTTTCGCTTTAGTCGCCACCGGCGCTTCTCTCCGATCACCCTCGTCATCAACACCAGCCGCCCGGCGCACCACCAAAGTCCCCACCCAGCTCTATTATTTCTCTCGACCGAGCGCCTTTTCGACCCTCTCCCTCCTATTTTGGTCTGGCTCTTACTCCCTCTTCCCATGACAGGTGGGCCCCCTTGGGAATGTTATCTAGCTAAAATTGGTCCCTTGCAATCTTTCAAGCATGGGTAGTCTTTGAAAGTCAAATCCTAAGATTATACCATAAAACAATTAAATAAAGCAGGTTTGGTAAATAATTTTGGAAATAAGAATGTGATTATACTCATGCAAATCAAATGAAAAAATATCTTTGTGTGAAAATTTATTGTAGCAAAAATCACACATGGCCATCTTTGTTTTCGGACAAACAACAGTGGTTTTGACAATGGTCCGGGCGGGATGCCCGTGGTTAGGTTAGTGTAGGTCGGAGCCAACACTAACGATAATACTTTGGTTAAAATATTGTTTCATATGATGTATTAAAAACTCGGCTTTTGCACTTATGTTACTGTATTTAAATGCAGTACTGCTTTTCGCACAAATAAACTTAATAAGCCTTCCTTTGTTATCCCTATGCATGCATTCACTCTATTAAAACTCCTGGTGCACTTAATGTGTTTACCTTAGGAGTACTTTATGTGCTCACCTTGCTAAAATCTGTTACCAGACTTTGACGGCGATTACGACGGTGAGGACTATTTCAGCGAATAGGATGTGTCTTACAGTCATTCGCCTGTGGGAGGCTGGATGGGCTGATCTGCCACCTTTATTGTTTTTCGCTGTTTTTCTTTTCAGTTGGCCTTGTGCCATTTTATTGTAAGACTTGGCCATAAGGCCGTACCTTCGATTTATAATAATCTGTGGTGCTTTTGCATGATATACATTACTGTTGACTCTATGTGCACTAGCTTTTCCTAGGATAGTGCGATTTACACAGAGGAACTTGAAGTTGTTGTTTCGGATCCCGACAATCATCCATACACATGCTAAAATAAAGGGAAACTCAAATATCGATAAATATCCAAAGTACGACCTTATAGCCAAGTTTACAATATCACTAGCCCGAAGGGCTTAAAGTCTTGCAGTGGAAAGAAATAAAATAAGCATAGTATCCATTCGATATGCCCACAGGCAATCGACAAGGGAGCAAAGTCCTAATCCATAAAGTCGCTGAAGTATTCTCCCTTTGGTACCTCCTCCTAGTAAAACTCCTCCTCAACTGAGCAACAGTGGGCAATAAGCCGTGAGTACATTGGTATTCAGCAAGTCGTTTGTAACAAATGAATGCGATATAATATGCAAGACTTACCAATGAAGGGCTGTAAGGTTAATTTGCATAAAATGACATTGTAAGACAAATACAATAAATAGATAGAAAATGAACTTTAATGAAAAACAATAATAAGTAATTAATCAACAGAATTGAGATTAAACACTTGTGAACATCCCATCTACAAGCTAATCCAACAGTGAACTACCCGTTCACTTTTCAACCATAAACCATAAGTTTATATGAAATCACTACACCTCGTGTGAAATCATCGAGCATTGTCCATAACTAGGGACACGGCTATTCGAATAGTTTTACACTCTACAGAGGTTGCACAACTGTACCCACACGATGTGATTAACCTCGCGCTAAGGAAATCACAACAAGGCCATCTCTGTCAAGACCCGAATATGTAAATTCAGACTCTCTATGTGTACTCACCTAAGTGAAAACAATTTTGTATAACCAACACCAATGACATACCAATGTCATAGCACATAAATTTTAGAACTGTGGTACCAACTACGATTCAATATCTCATTAAGTCAAATTAAATATTTGATCACATATCTATAAGCATGGCTAAGCATATTAAATATACAACCTATGTGACATCTAATATGGCATCACTAAATAAATACCACCCTATGGTGACAATGGTATCATGGCATTCAAATTATCAAGGTGGGAATTAAGGCAAATTTGACAATAACTACCATATACAAGGATTTGTAATAAATAGCAATGCATGATAATTTAAAATAAAATAAATAAATAATAGGTTAAAAACTAGTTCAACACAAATAAAGGATATGACTTGCTTTGGCCTTGCTCAATTATGAGTTTTTGATCTTCTGGTTGTACCTCCGCTCCTTCGAAGACGTGATCTAACGAGAGAGAAAACAAATAAGGTATAAAATAAAATTAAATAAAATTAAAATAAACTCCAAAAACTTCAAAACTAGAACCAAAAGATATAGAATGATTTTAGATGAATTTAGAAAAAAGAACGAGGTCAATCGAAGCTAAGACAGAGGAGAACGGACTCTTGAAAAATTAAATCTAAAGAAAAATATTGAAAAATTTAAAAAAGATTACTGTGTTGTGGACTCGATACATGCAATAGCTGGTCTACAGTGGACTCGGCTCATGAAATAGCGCACAGTGCATGGCTTGGATGATGTGGTTACTGACTAGACAACTAGGGCTGACGTAGCAGTAACGTGGCACTGGGATGGCCTGGTTGGTTGATATGGCATCCATGTGGCATGACACATGGCAACCACGTGCGATTAGGGCTTGCGTGGCTGTTGAGATGGCACCTGACTCGGTTGCTGACTCAGCCAAGGATGATCGGACCGAGTGAACTACGCTGCGAACCATAGCCGTAAGGAACGATCGGATGGCTGAGGAGTAAGGATAATCGGATTGTTCGAATGATGATGATGATCGGACGGTCCAACGATGATCGGACTGGTTGAAGATGTTTGGACCGCCCGAAGGGATGACGATGATTAGACGGTTCGAAGATGATGAAACGGTTGAGGAGGTAAGGATGTTCGGACTAGGCCAAAGGGGACGACATGGGGTGCTCAGTGATTGGTGCTAAAGGCGAAGCGATGCAGCGGCTTGGGATGGAGGAGGCTCAACCGGATCGAAAGAAGAAGGTGGCAAGGGACGGCTAGCGAGGCAGGGTAGTGTGTTGCTCACTGATGGCAGCAGACGATGACGGTGCTCGATGGAGACGTTGATGCGATATCACATCGACGATAATAGTGGCTACCAGCGCACAGGCGAGGGTGAAGGTCGGTGACTTAGTGTAACACCCCAGTTAAGCAATGACCCGGAATGCTACCAATCTAGAAATAAACAAGGATACTAATTATGCCAAACACAAAAGAATTCGGTAGAACCTCCCCTGTATTGTAGTTCAAGACAGAGGTTGCAACAAGCATAAATAAAAGAAATGAATGACATCAAGAATATAATAAAATCTAAGCAAAATGGTTGAAGGTTTCTAAAGCATTCATAGTTATAACAATTAAATAAAGAAGGGAAACATCATAAAGAATTCTAATCCTCTATTACAATTTAAATCCGACAATCAATAATCATTTACTACTTAAGTAATTCAAGCAAGTAGCAGTTTATTTTATTTCCTCTTCCATTGTGGATAGCCCGTGCAAAGTGCAACAATACTAATCGGTTCTTTTCCCCATGCATGCCGATCTCATAATGGTACCTAAAAAAACACAACAACAGCAAGAGTGAGTCCAACGACTCAGCAAATATAATAGATAGTAATAAGTACATTTATAAACATCAATTCACAAATCCATCCATCAACCATATAAACAACCCATGCTATGCAAGATGATCAAAAATCTATTTATCTCTTTCTCTTTTGCATTTTTACCGGTAATGCAAAGTGTGCATTCGTCGATGCACACCATACCTGTACCACCTGGTACAGGGACCAATTGCCTATACTCCAAAAGTATGGGGACCTTTAGCCCGTCATATCATCAACATGACGGGGACCTCGGCGCTTAGTCATCTCGTGACCAAGACTTCAATAAATCAACATGATGCATATGCGTGGATATCTCAATAAAATAAATCTTGCATTCACATTATCTATGCACCAGAAATACTCATGAACACTGTAAATTGCAATCATCCATAAACAACACCAATACATCCTTCCCACAGCCATGAGCACACATATATTCATACTATAGATCAAACATCGACCTTCCACACTATCAATTTTTAAACCATCATTATACTTGCCTTAACCGCGAGAAAACGGGGAACGTGCAGAAGGTGCCGCCTCTGGGATCTGTCCTCCACCTGAATAATAATTATAATATTTGCTAAGATACCAGTAGCGGACTTTTGCCCAAATAAAAACAAACACGAACTAGTAAATTCATCTATCTCGGTTCCAATTCCCAAATCCTATAGGTCATCCCGCCTACCTCTGTGGACAGTCAACTTCAAAAATTCATATCTATTGGTACGGGAGTCCGAATAGGGTGTTCTTTGACTTTATGGAAAGATAATTAAATTATCGGACTAAACCTAGTTGGTGAGCCTCCCTGATTTGGCCATCTTCTTCCCGCACCATCCAATTTTCTAAAACATCAGTTTCACGTTGGATTCTCTGGACAGAGCACTAAAAATGCCATAACTTCCAGCCCGAGTGTCCGAATCATAATTTCTTGACCTTGCTGGACATGTAAGACAATTATCTACAACTTTGATGACATGGAGACCCTCTGATTCGCCCGTTTTCTAATTGCCCAATCCAATCTACCAAAATCTGACAGAAATCTCCCGATCTGCAGAACAGTCTTACAAGAAAAAATCATAACTTCTGCTACCAAAGTCCGATCGACATATTCTAGCACTTCATGGAAAGATAACGACGTCCTCTACAACTCTCTAGGAGAAGTCCAGATCTAAATCCCCACGAAACTACCCCAAAACTGCCGTCCAACAAAATCTGCCCTAGTAGTCCAGAATACCGACATTGAAACAACTAGCAAAAAGATGACTCCAATTGGGGAACAATGGAGATTACCTTCGACGAATCGTTGTAGACTGCGATGAACGCCCTATGAACTCCTCCTCTTCTCCCTTCCCCCCTTTTTTCCCTTCCTCCGGATCCAATTGCCTTGCGCTTCAATGGGGGAGGGGAAGCGCTGCTGGAGGGGCGCGCAAGGGGCAGGGAGGGGCGGCACAATGGGGCAAGGAGGGGCGGCTAGGGTTGGAGGGGGGTAGGCGCCTCCCCCCTCTAGGCCAGATTTCCCCTGGGCCTGGGCCAAGGCCCAGGCCCAGGTTGCCCGGAAAAATTCAAAAAAAACCCCCAAAAACTCGTTATTTCACTCTTTCCTTTAAGGTCCCTCTCTACAAACAACAATTATTAGTCGATAGACTTTTGGGATATTACACTCAGGGTGCAACAAACCAAGGGGCAGTGGCGTTTAAATAGACTCATACGCCAAGAGTCCTTGATGGCATAGGCGATGGTGGCGTGGTGGACACAGACACCTAGGCCGACACGGAGGTGGTAACGAGAAGATGAATAGTGCTTAGCTTGCCAGATAAGTGGCACGTGGCCCAGTGTGGATTGAACGGTTGAGCTTGAATGGCACGCATGAACAGTGCGATGGGGTGGCGATGGCCGATACGTGGCATGGTGGGAAGGGGTGCGGCTTGGGTCGGCTGAATAGTGATGAGCTCGGTCCAATTGGTTTTAGAGTTTCTTTTTTTAGAATAGCAAATAAATTTGGCCAAATCTAAAAAAATCCAAAAAATTCCTTGAGACACAAAGAACCCAAATAAAATATTTCTAGCGCATTTTAATGTTTATTTTATTTATATTAAATCCCTTTAATTAATAAAAATTTATTTTAAGCTTGTATTAAATCCAAAAAATCCAAATGGTGAATTTTCTTTTAAAAGGCTTCAAATAACATTGAAAATCAAGATGTTACATTAAGCTAGTACATTTGGATGTTTGGGGGTGGCTCTTACTTCAATAGGAGGTTTTAAAAATTATATAAGCTTCGTTGATGATTCCAATCATTTCAGTTGGATTTATTTGCTCAAACACAAACTTGAGGTCAAACATGCCTTCTGTAATTTTCAAACATTTGTAGAACGCCTGTTATATGTAAAGATTCGGACAGTTCAGTCGGACTGGGGTAGAGAGTACCATAAGTTTTAGGTGATGAAGTGACGCCGACTGCTACTCCTGATAACAACCTAGCCTCAATGACTTCATGATACACATGAAGTTTTTGCTATACCATTAGTACCTAATGAGTTAGATACATCATCCAAGGTAATTTACTGATGAGTTATTCACCAAACTGACATGCCTTCCTTGTATAATTTGCTGCTCTTCAGCAAAATAAAACATGGTTTATTGTCCCTCGGTCATTAGGATAGAATATAATTGGATGCAAATGGATATTCAAGGTAAAATAGCACCAAGATGGATCTATAGACAAATATAAAACATGGCTTGTAGCATGAGGATCCACTCAATGCTATGCATTGACTATCTTGACAGCTTCAGTCTAGTTGTCAAACTAGCTATAGTTTGGTTGGTGATTTCCATGGTTGTTTCCAAGGGGTGGCAATTGTGTCATGTTGATATTAACAATGCTTTCTTGCACGGTGTCCTTAGTGAAGATGTTTATATGCAATAGCCACCTAGGTTTGAGGATAGTTATCATCCTGCATACGTTTGCAAGCTTCAGAAATCCTTATATGGTTCAAAATAGTCGCCCTGGGCTTGGTATTCGTGTCTCAGTGAGAAGCTTCAAAAACTTGGCTCTGTTCCCTCCAAAGCAAATATATCCTTGTTCATTTTCTGTATGTTAGTGTATGTTGATGATATTTTCATTGCCATCTATTATCCGAAGGCCACTGAATATTTGCTTCACCAACTTGCTAATGATTTCCCTTTAAAGGATCTTCGTGTGTTGAGTTATTTTCTTGGCATAGAAGCCGCTTTCCATTCAGGGGGAATGCGTTTGACACAGAAGAAGCGATGCGAGAAGGGTGGCCCAATCTTCATAACGTAGAATTATAAATAACTAGCCCGTGCAACCTAGCAATTGATGTAGCCAACCACCGTCTCTATACGGCAACCTGCAACACTCAAATTACTCAAATTAAAGAGTAGACACATTCAAGCAATCCTCAAAGATTCACAAGAACAATAGAGTGACAACTCAAAAATAATATCCAATCCTAACTAGTGATGAAAATGACTCACACACAAGAGAAACAAGTGTTCTATTAAATTCTCAACAATGAAACTTGTGTGATACATGGGGGTGCCCCCTATTTATAGGGTTATATGACTTGAGGGCTAAGAAAGAAATGATATAAGCGCTTACATCACGATTGCACGATCTTCTGTGGCTACACAATCTTCTGTGACTTTGATGACATATGCGTTTACATCACACTCATGATAATCTTCTGTGGCTACACGATTTTTTGTGGCTATGATGACATATGCGGTGACATCACACTCATGATGATTTTATGTGGCCACACGATCTTATGTGGCTATGCTGACATATGCGGTGACATCACACTCATGATGATCTTCTGTGGCCACGCGATCTTCTGTGGTTGTGCTTCCCATATCTCTAAAGCTTCTTTTCCATCCGTTATCTTTTCCTTGAATCTATGAACATATAAAATAGAAACATTAGGTAGTAACAAATTCTCATGAGTACAAGAGTAGTCACTAAGGAAAAGATACACCCCTTGTCGTATTTGTTTTGCTCTAGCTCTTATGATTGGTCTAATGGGTTCAACACTTGAAGTAGATGACGTAGTGTATTTGCTAATGATGTCCTCATCATCCTCTCCCTCTTGAAAAGGAGTCAACTATGACTCTATTTCTTGAAAACCAAAGAAAGAAGATAAGTTGAAACATTAAAAGTAGAGCTTGCCCTATAGTCATCTCTTAGGAGTGTAATTTTTTAGGCATTGTCATTGATCTTCTCAAGCACCCTAAATGAGCCATCTCCTCTAGGTAACAGCTTAGATTTATATTTTTCTAGAAACCATTCTTTGTGAAGCAGTCAAACTAAGTCACCGGGTTCAAACAACATATTTTTCTTGAGTTTATTTGCCTTTGCTGCATAATATTGTGCTTTTTTCTCAATTTCTTCCTTGGTTTTGGCATGGATTTTCTTGACATATTCAGTACGCTTCGATGCTTCCATATTAGCACATCTTGATGTGGTAAAGGCAGCAAATCAAGTGTTATGATGGGTTTAAATCCATACACAATCTCAAATGGATTGAGTTGAGTAGTAGAGTGTACCACCCTATTATATACAAACTCCACAAGTGGTAAACACTCTTCCCACTCTTTGATATTCTTCTTTATCATTGTCCGCAGTAAGGTGGATAAAGTGCGGTTCACCAACTCTGTCTGGCCATCAGTTTGTGGGTTACAAGTTGTAGAGAATAACAACTTTGTTCCAAGCTTGGCCCACAATATTTTTCAAAAATAACTCATGAACTTGACATTACGGTCAGAAACAATTGTCCTTGGCACTCCATGAAGCCTCATGATTTTCTTAAAAACAAATTAGCTACGTGGGAAGCATCATCACTTTTATGACATAGTATAAAATGTGTCATCTTTAAAAATCTATCAACTACCACAAATACCAAATCTCTCCCCCTTCTTAGTTCTTGATAATCCTAGAACAAAATCCATACTAATGTCTTCCCAAGGGACTTTAGGTACTGGAAGAGGAGGATATAATCCATGAGAGTTTAATTTGGACTCAGCTTTGTGGCATGTAATGCATCGTTGCATGAATCGTTCGATGTCTCTTCTCATTTTTGGCCAATAAAAATGGTTGGCCAGCAGTGTATAGACCTTCTCCCTATTGAAGTGTCCCATTAATCCTCCTGCATAAGACTTCTGCAACAACAGCAAACAGACAGATGACTCAGGAATACATAGCTTGTTAGTATAAAATAAGAATCCATTATGCACATGGTATTTGTCCCATCCTTTTTTATCTTTGCAATGAGAGTATGGTACTGAAAATTCTCTATCATTAGCATACATTTCTTTTAAACTTTCTAACCCGGGGACATTTACTTCTAATTGAGTTAAAAGTGCATGTATGCATGACAAAACATCAACAACAATATTGTCTTTTCCTTTATTATATTTAATAATATATGGGAAGTTTCTATGAACTCTACCCATCTAGCATGCGTACGATTCAATTTTGATTGCCCTTTTAAGTATTTTAATGCCTCATGATCGGAATGTCTAACAAATTCCTTGGGCCAAAAATAATGTTGCTATGTTTCATGTACACGAACCAAAGCATATAATTATTTGTCATAAATAGGATAGTTCAATTGTGCACTTTCTAATTTCTTGCTAAAGTATGTAATTGGTTTTTCTTCTTGCATTAATACACCACGAATACCAACTACACTAGCATCACATTCAATTTAGAAAAGTTTTAGTAAAGTCAGGTAATGCAAAGCAATGGTGCTTTAGTCAAGTGCTTCTTTAGTTCTTGAAATGATTTTTCTTGTGATTCACCCCCATTGAAAAGGAACACCTTTCTTAGTTAATTCATTAAGTGGTGTGACAATAGTGCTAATGTCCTAGACAAAGAACCGATAAAATCCAGCTAATCCATGAAAACTCCTAACTTGACTAATATTTAAAGGAGTGGGTCAATTTTTAATTGCTTCAATTTTTTATTCATCTACCTCAACTCCTTGACTTAAAACTACAAAACCTAGAAAATATAATTGGTCAAAAAGTGCACTTCTTAAGATTGGCATAAAGTTATTTCTTTCTTAATACTTCTAAGACTTATTTTACATGCTCAACATGTTCTTCCATGGATTTGCTATATATGAGGATGTCATCAAAATACACAACAATAAGTTTTTCAATAAATGCTCTTAGACTTGATTCATTAATTTTATAAATGTTCTAGGGGCATTAGTCAAACCAAATGGCATAACTAACCATTCACATAAAGCAAATTTTGTTTTAAATGAAGTTTCCACTCATCTTCAAGTTTTACTCTTATTTGATGATATCCACTTTTCACGTTAATTTTAGAAAATATAGTAGAGCCACTAAATTCATCTAACATATCATCAAGCCTAGGGATGGGATGATAATATCTAATAGTTATATTATTAATAGTATGACAATCAACACACATTCTCCATGATCCATCTTTTTAGTAACTAAAATGATAGGAACAGCACAAGGACTGACTTTTATGTACATACCCTTTCTCATAAAGTCCTTATACTTGGCGTTGAATTTTCTTTGCTTCTTCCAGATTGATGTGGTAGGGTGGATGATTGGGTAATGATGCACCGAGGATGAGATCAATTTGGTGATCAATACCTCTTATGGGAGGCAATCCTACAGGGATTTCTTCAGGAAACACATCTTTAAATGCCTGCAAAACTTTGGAGAAGGCACTAGAAAGGGATGTTATGTTGTTAGATGTAATCAAAGTGTCCTTGTAAATGAGAACAATATGCATCAAATCAAGATTTTGTCTCATTTCCTTTTTGTCAATTTTATTTGTGATCATAACTAACTTCTTTTCTTCATTTTTTCCCTTTCAATTTTATCTTTTCACTTTCTACCTTAACTTTCACCTTCTTTTGCATGTTTTAAGCTAGTATTTGATTAGGTGTCATGGGAAACAATTTCTTAGTGTGTAACATCCCAAAAATTTGCTTTCTTCAAAACTAATTCCAAAATAATTATTTAAAAATATCTAGAGTTTATTTGGATTTTCTGGAGCCTAGTTGGATTTTTTTCTAGTTTTTATTTAAAATTTAAAGCAAAAAAATGTATTTTAAATATTTTATTAAAGCTAAAAAGAGTTTATTTTATTTTTCCTAGCCTTCCCTAATTTATTAATTAATTTTTGAGAATTTTTTGGAATTAAAAATCAATTTTAAAAGTTAAAAAGTATTTTATAAAATTATTAAATGCAAATATAAAATTAAAAATATTTTTCCTATGTCTAAAATAGCTCCAGGAATATTCCATGAATTTTTGGGAATTTTTAGATATTAATTATTATTTTCTAAGTATTTATAATGTTTCTAGTATTTTCTGAAAAAGCAATCCGAAAATAAAAATCAATTTAATCTCAGGCTCCCACGTGTCACTCTCAGATTGAATCCATCTCTTTCTTTGATTTAATCCTAGCCATCCATAGTCACTTACCCCTTCATTTAAATCCAGCGGCCTTGATTCTTTCACTTGCCACTTGTCAACCATCCGACGGCCCGTACCCCTTCATTTCCCTTCTTTCTCACCGACGCATGGACCCCACATGTCATCTGTTTCTTCTACCTCACCTTCTTCCTCCCCTAGCTCTCTCTCTCCTCCTCCATTAGAGCCGAAATGAAGCTTATAAATGCAACCGTTTCTTCCTCTTTTAATCCCCGAGCAAGTGCGCAATGAAAGCCCCTAAAACCCCTCTCTAATACCGCCCGTTTCCCGTCCTTTAAGCCTATCTAAAACCGCCGGCCGCTCCTCTTCTTTTTCCACCTATAAAACCCTCCCCCATGCACCGGCTCCTCCCCTTCGGTCTCCCCTCTCCCCACCGCCCCTCCTCCACCTTCCGGCCGTCGCCTCCGACCGTCGGAGCTGCCGTCCCGGCTGCCAAACGTGCGCGCCGCCTCTTTTTCTTGCCGCCGTCGCATTCTCCAACCATCTCCCGAGCTGCCGCCGGTAAGAGCCGCACCCCCTTCGGTCTCCCCTTCCCGTGCCGCTCCTCCCTTCCCTTGCCGGCGCCTCCTTACACCATGGCTGCCACCTTTGTGCTCTACGTGTTTTCTTCAACAGAGGAGTACTTTCATAGCTTCTCACCATTATGTGTAGGTTGTATGCCACATGAGATATCATGGTGTGGTGGTGAGAGCCTTGGCTTTCATTCCATTGGTCATGTGTTCAAGTCCTAATAATTACAAATTTTTCTACACCAAAATTTTTCTTTTGCTCCTCACTGTAAAGCATCCGATCCAAACAGTATTTTCGGAATTTTTGTCATTTTATGTGTTAACCAAACTTCCAGATGTTCGTTCTCCCTCATACGAACTCCGAATTCGTCGATTCTTTTTCCTAAATTCATATAAATTCAATATCTGCCTTCCAGTATATATTTTATATTTTTTTGATTTTATTTGTATTTATTTATTTATTTATTTGTATTTATCGTTTCGCGCGTAGAACTCGACGTCGCCGAAGATTTTTCTGTTCCGCAGCAAGAATTTCCAGACAACGTGCAAGAAGGCAAGTCTCCTTTGATCATCTTGTGCCTATGTTTGCTAAAATCATTTTATTATTTTAAATTTAGATGCATTGCTATGTTACATAAAATGATAACTTATGTCTTAAGGTATTAGTTAATCCAACCTTGTTATGCCCTCAATTGCAGTTGAATGCCATGTACCTTTGTAACCTTAGGATTTTCTTTGTCTCAATAATGAGATTATTATTAAATCTTTGACAAATATTAGAACGGTAGTGAAATGCTTAGTCATGCTATTTAACCTTTGTAACCTTGGAATGGGAAATTATAATTCTTTAAACTAGTCTGTTGTATTCAAAAATTTAGTGGCAATTGGTGTTGCCACTGTTCTTTTTAAATAAATTAATATGTGATAATTGTTGTAGACCGGGGCGGATGGTTGGTTTGGATTGGTGCGGTAAGCACGAGATCTTGTAAAGTGTATGTTCTGCCCTAGTCAATTAAGGACCGACGCTTGTGATTGTCCAGACTGAGCACTACCGTACAACCACAAGTTAAAATGGGTACAACCTAGCTAACTAACTTACGATAGTTTAGTATAGATGCCGCCATCGGAAAATGGGTACCAGGGATTTACTGGTTTACTCACAGTGAGGGACAGGGATTTACTGTATTCACATGGCGCAAGAGGGGGCTTCTGACTGTGGTGGATTTAACCCTTCAGCGGTGAAACCTCAGCGGGTGGTATCTAACTAGACTAGAGTGAGGTAAAGGCTTTGTGATATTTCATCTGGGTCTCATGCCAAAGGAAGCATGTTGACTATTAAGATAATTTATCTCTTGTGGGTAAAGCTGTACAAACTCTGCAGAGTAATAAATTATTCGAATAGCCGTGCCCACGGTCAAGGGCGGGCAAGGAATGCATTCACATGGTAGACTTTTGTTTCCAGTCTTTAAAACAAAAGTTTTGAAAAACTCGGGAGTGGATGGAACTCTTGGGATTTTGGCCTGGTGGATGAAATCAGTGCGGGTGGTTGGAACCCATGGAATTGAAACCTTGGCAGGTATAGCCTATTCTATCAGTGTTGGTGGTAGGAACCTTCACTAAATTACTTATCTAGTTTTAATTATTGAAAATAATTTGCTCAACATTTGCTTTTGAAATAATTAATTAGATTTCAAATAAAATACTGCTTTGTGCAAAAGAACCATATAACCTTCCTTTGTAAGCCCTGCATCTACTGCATTTTTCCCAAGACTTGCAGAGTACTTTATGTACTCACATACTACACTTTAAAACAACTCTCAGAGGAGGTTGAAGCTCAAGAGGCGGACTACGACTACTTCGTGGATGGATTCGATGAAGGCTTTCCAGATTTTTAGGCTACGTTTCCCCAGTCAATTGCCTGTGGCAGGTTGATGGGCCGTTTGCTCGAGTTGCTGTTTTTGCTTCCGCTGTTATCTTTCTTTTGTAAGAGGTTCTGTAAACCTCGGTTGTAAGGCAATGGCCAAGAAGTGTGAACTTCAGTTATTATTGTAATAAAGCGTTGTTGGCAATATATCATTTTCTGATTAACTGTGTGTACTAGCGTTGATCTGGGACTAGTGCAGTAATACATAGAAGATTCTGGAGTTGCTGCTCCGGGGTCTCACATAGTGTGACCTTCAATTTTAAATGTGTAGGTATTAGTGTGTCCGTCATGCATAACACTACGATCATATTGCCAAGATCACCCTAAAAGCAAATGACATACAATTATAGGTACAAAATCACAAGAAGCAGTATCAATGTAATCATGAATTTTGAATGTAACATTAATCATGTGTTGTACCTTAACACTTCCACAATCACTTTACCCTTGGACATGATATGGGTAAGGATATTTTAGCAATTTCAAACCTAGCTTATCACACAAATCTATGCTAGCAAGATTATGACAACTGTCACCATCAATGATTAAGTTGATTAACTTGTCATTTACCTTTGCTTGTGTTTGAAAAAAGTTGAATCTCTGTGGATACTCATTTTCCTTCACTTGCACACTAAGAACTTTAGTGACGACAATGCAGTGCCAGTTTTATTTGGGCATCCATCATATTCTTCCTCATCTTTAGAGGCATTTTTATTTTTTATTGGATCTTCATTAATCTCTTAAACTTCTTCACTAGTGGACTCATATTCACCATCTTCCATAATAATCATTGCTCGGTTGTTTGGACATTACTTAGAGATGTGTCCATGACCCAAGCATTTGAACCATTGGATGGCGCTACTTTTGGCTGTGGATCCCACTGAAAAAGTCGATGATGCTACAGGCTTCTTCTCATTGGATGAAGGGGCTGTTTTGCCATTGAAGATGAAGACGTACTCTTCCCAAGCAAAGCGGGTTTTGGGAGCATTTGATGGGGTTCGCAACTTGAAGGATGGTGGTTTTATGGCCTTGGCATCTTCTAGTAGTTGTTTCTTTGCCTTTTGTGCTTGATGCACCAACTCCACCATGTTCCAATATGGTTGGTAAATCACAATATGCTTGATGTTTTTATTTAGGCCAAACAAAAAACGTGCTATGGTTTGCCCTTCATCTTCATGAACATGTGCCCGAATCATGGCTTCTCCATCTCTTTGTAGTGCTCTTCTACAGTGTTTGTACCCTAGCCATCAAACTCCAAGGCGGCCATCATGAGCTTCTTCTCCTCTGAATAGTTGTGTATCCGAAAAATCTTCTCAACCTTCAATTCCCAAGTTAAATATTCATCGGGATTAGAATTACCTTCAAATTTGGGAATGGTAAACTTGAGTTTGCTAAATTTCTCCTCTTAAGGATGGTCATCATCATGGCACCCTTGACGATAGGCATCATCGTGGTGTACACAGAAGGGAACAATAAAGCTGCCTCCTTGTGGTGTGCCTTCTGCCTGCTCGCGACCTCTTCCAAGGTCATCTCCATCTTGACCGGGTGGTGGTGGTTGCACCGTGACTGCAGCGGCATAGTTTCTTCAAGATTGAGTCTCCCATGCTAACCGTGCGGTGGGCTCCTCATTAGTCTCGTCTAACTCCTCACCACCATGCACACTAGGATCACTTGGTGTGCCACGATGAAGATCAACCAATTGCTTTCATAATTTTGAATCTACCTTCGAAGTGATTTCTTTTCAGAGTATGCTCATATTTTTGTTCAATTGTTCATTGAAATCATTTGTGAGCTTTTCTAGGTCCGTATGCATGATATAACATGTCTGTCCTCCAGTTCCTGACATGGTTAATGCAAAGCAAAAATAACATAAATAGGTATTATTTATAGGGAGTCACTCCCTCACTCCTAGGTGTTTAGTTGTTGATCTTAAGATATAAGTGAAGATTATAGAAACTCATGCACAATAATAATGGAACTTAATGCAACCAAAGAATGAGCTATAACACCAGGAATAAGTGAAGAACAAAATAGCTCATGTTACACAAGTTATAGAAAGACACTAGCTTGGTTGCAATTGATATAAACATACTACAGATTTGAACACAAGAATAACAAACTTTACCAAACTTTGAAATGGAATTTATGCCAGATAAATTACTAACCACGACACTTCTTTCTTTTCTTTCTTTCTTGCTTCTTTTTTCTTCATTTTTTGTACTATTTTTTCCATTGCTTTTCTTTTGCACCAAAGTCTGCAGATATATCAAGATCTCACAAGATATCCAATAATTCAGTTTCAAAATTCAAGAATGATATCAAGTGTGTAAAGCTCTAACAATACTCAAAAGCTAGTCTTTAAAAAGGACCAAAGTTTTCACAATGGATAGATTGGGTTTTCAAAAGAATATAAGTGAAGTTAAATAACCAAGTTGCGCAAATTTAGATTTGAGTAATATTCTATGTGCGATACAATAACAATTTTCTATTCGACTAACAATGATTTCTAGATTATTAAAACCAAACATATTAGCTCAAACAAAAGCAATGAGAATAAAGATTTTAGATCAGCAAGTAAGCAAGGTTCTAATGGATTAAAACCTAGCAAAACTCACCAAAATTTTTAATTAAAACTAAGCAAAGAACCAAATTTTTGTGTGACTTTTTCTGGATAGGAATGAAAACAACAAATATAGTAGCAAAGGGTAAAATCCTACCATGTCAACCTGACGCTCTGATACCAATTGATGTGGGGAGGAGTGGCCCAATCTTCATGATGTAGGAATATAGATAACTTACCCGTGTAACCTACCAATTGATGTGACCAACCACCAGACCTATATGACAACCTGCAGTACTCAAATTACTCAACCACACGCTACGGCCTTCATCTACTCGCTATCATGGAGCAGACATATTCAACCAATCCCCAAAGATTCACAAGAACAATAGAGTGGTAACTCAGAAATAACACTCAATCCTAAATAGTGGTGGAAATAACTCACACATAAGATGAACAAGTGTTTTACTAAAATTCTCAACCATGAAACTTGTGTGGCACATGAGGGGTGCCCCGCTATTTATAGGGTTACATGACTTGAGGGCTAAGAAAGAAATAATGTAAGTACTTGCATCATGATTGCACAATCTTATGTGGCTTTGATGACATATGCGCTTACATCACACTCATGATGATCTTTTGTAGCTACACGATCTTCTATGGTTATGATGACATATGTGGTGACATCACACTGATGCTGATTTTCTGTGGCCACGTAATCTTCTATGACTATGCTGACATATGTGGTGACATCACACTCATGATGATCTTCTGTGGTCACGCGTTCTTCTGTGGCTATGCTTTCCATGTCTTTAAAGCTTATTTTCCATCTGTTATCTTTTTCTTGATTCTAAGAACATATAATAAAGAAGCACTAGGAAGTAATAAATTCTCATGAGTACAAGAGTAGTTACTAAGGAAAATATTCACCTCTTGTTGTATTTATTTTGTTCTACCTCTTGTGATCGGTCCAATGGGTTCAACACTTGAAGTAGATGATGTAGTGTACATATGGAGAATTGTATGCCACAGAGCTTCTTCATCGTGCACATATGGAGAATTGTAAAGCTACTTCAACTCCAATGTTTGTACAAGACAAGTTGACAACTGTGCGTGGGCATCTGTTAAGTGATGATGATGCTTTCAAGTATTGTACACCGTCTACAGTATCTCACTTGAACAAATGCCCAAACTCACTTGTCAACTTGTCTTGTACATACATTGGAGTTGAAGTAGCTTTACAATTCTCCATATGTGTACAATGAAGAAGCTTTGTGGCATACTTCTTCTATGTCAAACAAACATTTCTTTTGGCATGAATAAAGTCTGCCAATATTTGTCAAAACCAACTGATGTGCATTGGGAGGTAGTCAAAAGAATCTTGAGGTATGTTAAAGGTTCAGTCTCTACTGGGCTAAGTATACAACGTTCAAGGTCTACTCTTCTCATTGTCTTTACCGATGCTGACTGGGCAGAATGTGTTGATGATCGTCGCTCCATTGGATGATTTGTAGTTTTTTGGCCCAAATTTGATTTCATGGAGTGCTCATAAGCAACCCAAGGTATCTCACTCAAGCACGAAGGCTGAATACAAGGCTCTAGCAAATGGTACTGCTGAATTCACTTGGGTGCAGTCTCTGCTCAAAGGGGTGAATATACATTAGCCAAGAGCGCCAATCCTGTGGTGTGACAACCTTGGAGCAACCAACCTGACAACAAATCCAGTGTTCCACACTCAGACAAAACACATAGAGGTTGATTTCCATTTTGTCAGCAAGAAGGTTGCACTCGGTGTGCTAGAAGTGAGGTTAATTTCTTCAGTTGATCAAGTGGCAGATGTTTTCATGAAACCGGCAACCAAGCAGATGTTGGATTGGCTAGGGTACAATCTCAACCTTAGTTCTATCGATGAGATTGAGGGGGAATGTGAAAATACAGAATCAGTTCTGAAGATTGGATGTCTGCTATCGCTGGAGATTGCAGACATTCAGTAATTGCACACATATTCAGTTACTAATCATGGTTATGTTGTTGCCAACAATACCGTGATTCGGTTTCTATCTGCAGGACTGACTTGCTACCGCTGTTGCTGATGTGTTGCCGCTACAAAATATACTATTTATTGTCCAGGACTCCGGCACGATTCAGTTAGCTGGTTTGTTTTGATCGTAACAATTCTTGTAATCTCCTCTGTATAGAGATATAGAGTATATAAACCAAGGAGACCCGAGGCTCCATTACACCAAAACATTGCATCTTTTAACTTGAGGAGCTGTGGCTGAGGAGCACATCTTTTAACATTACCCTCCAAGCTTCCCAGAGTAACCAGAAACACACGGGGAAGTGCAGCTTTCCCAGTGGTTCTTCTTGCCCACAGGAGATTGCCGTGCGTCTAAAGAAACACAGGCAAAATCCTTTGGCATTAATGGACACTGCAGATCGATGTAGTCAGATACGGAAGAAACTGCCATGGAGGCGGGGCCTCACATGAGGCCCTCCCCCACAGAAAAGGGTTTCGTCAGATACATCACCAGCTTCACCCCCCCTCGTTTTCAATTTCAACCCTACCTGAGGTGGCCGTGTGGTCTTTGGTGATATTGCCTTAGCCAAGATAACATGGGAATGGAGTAGCCCTTTGATGGCGTGTCTAACCCCTGAGCTAATACTTGATATCCTACTCCTAGACTTTTAACAATATTAAATAACCCCTTAAGGTGGTTTTTTTTTTTGCGACCATGGATGAAGTTTTGCACTGTGGCAGAAGACATTGCTGGCCGTCTCAAACCATGTGGCAATTTTCGGAAATAAGAAATTGATGGGAACCACTCGGGCGTTCGTTTTAGCGATGGCTTCTGGTTTTTGGCTGAAATTTCACTATAGTTGGCTTTTTTTTACTGTAACTGATTTGACTTTTTAGGCATAATTAAATTAAAAAAATATAAAAATAGAAAAATATGTTAACCCATCACGGACAATGTAAAGGAATTTTTACAAAAATATGTTAGCCCATCACGGACAATGTAAAGGAACACGGGAAAAAAGAAAAATACAAAAAAAGCCCAAAAAATCTAAAAAAATTCAGAAAAAGACGAATTATTAAATAGTAAAAAAAGCTGAAACTGAAAAAAAGCTGAAACGAGTGGGGAGTGTAGTGTTGAAGTTGTGGGTATAGAACTCCATCCACCAAGGTTCAAATCATGGTGTCTACCTTTACGCACATACGAGTATGCATCGCTAAAAATTTTGTGAGGTTATGGATTTATCCTGGCATCTGTCTTTCTAAATGTGTATAGGAGACACACTCGTGTGTGTGCATGGTGACATGTATGCGTGTGCTTCTTCTTTATAATTGAAAAAAAAAGAAATTAATTCTTGGAAACAATAAGTTGGAGAAGAACAAAAGAGGAATATTATGTAAGTGAGTGGCTTATTGTCTTCAACAGGAAAGAGCGAGTTGTGGTTCTCGCACGGCGTGTGCGGGCAGGGATCTCCCCCTGTACTTAAATCTCTTTCATTGGGACGCAGCAGCTGATCTACTCAATCTGCTCTGAACACACCCCAGAAAAACTTACATCGACGGCAGACGCCTCGTCTTCTCGGCAGATGGCAGCGCAACATCGGATCCTCGCGATGAGCTGAACCTAAAATAGGTTGGAAAAATCCACTAGACAGCATAAGATAGACATTTAGTGCAAGAATGAAGCCCTACTAAAGTTTCAGTCGCAGTCAAATTTTGATCCTATACAATCAAGGGAGTGGCGAGATAACGTGTCTTGAGGTTTTTCCATGCATAGATCCTGGCATTCCTCCAGGGTTAAGCGGCCACAAGCGTCAAACTTTCAAAGATATCACTAGCTGTACTGCCTAGAAGCTTACAAGTTTAATAATAAATTAATCACAATTTTGACCTGAACATGTCATACAAAGAATGTCCAATTAATTTGAACTAGTAATGGAACAAATTGGACGACGTTACTGAAACGAGAGAAACGTCTACTTAAAATACAATCCATTAGTTTTACTACAGGTCAACTATACAAGTGTACAAGTTAGTTGTTCCATCTTGAAGAGGTCAGCAATTCAGGGAGCTGGGAGGAGGAGGGAAGCTAGCTAGGAGATGTGAATTGTAACATTCCAACTTTTGAAATATAAAAAAAAATGTGATGGATTTGGCATTTGAAAGATTTTGGCTTTTGTTGGCATTTGAATTTCTTGGACTTTCAAAGTTTTGGTTAAGGTCTCCATTAGGACAAAAATAGAACTAAACATATATATAGATAAGAAGCAAAGCACATAAAATAAAGTGGAAACTAGAATGAAAGGGGGAAGGGAAAATAATGCAAGTATGGAGGTATTGAAAATTCATGAAATAAAGATACATGTAAATACATATGTACATGTGTATGTATAAACATGTGCTCAAAACTAAATCATGGAATGATGTGGTTAAAGAGTAACATATAAATATAAATGAAAATTTTTTTTGGAGCCAGCCAGCCAGCTTCCCTCCCATTCACTGCCGAGCGCCATTCTCCCTGGCGCTACCTCGCTCGGCTCTGCGCCGTGCGCGCGCCAAGCCGTCCAGCTCTCCTTCCTTCGCCCGGTCCCAGCGCTGACACACACACACCCTTCGGACCAGCAGTCCGCCAGATGCTTCATCACCCATTCCCGCTCCCACAGTGCTGCAGAGCCCTGCCGCCAATCCCCTGGCGCCGTGCAGTGCTCCATTGCATCCGGTCGTTCCCGCGGGCGAACCATTATCCAGGTTGCTACCTCCTTCGGACCAGGGACATTGCAACGAATCGCCACACCATATCGCCGCCATTAATGCTGTGCACGGCCTCTCCTTTGCCGAATATCGCCATGTGCACTGGATGAGCGCCGCCGCGTCAGCTCGGCCAATGCGAACTCGACAAAGCCTTCCCGCAGTACTTGGACCATACCCTGAGCGTCCTTATACTAAACCGTAGCGGCGTGCAGTTCCTAGGAGTAGACCACTGTGGATTCATCCCGGCATTCGTCAGCCACCACCGCCCCCCATGCCCCTCCACGTCGGCAGGCCAATTTGCTCGCTATAAAAGCCGGCTAGAACCTCCTGCAGACTTCCCACACCACCTGCTTGCTCTCCACCAAAGCAATTGGGGTTTCATTCCCCATAGCTCGCCGGAGCTGCTTTCCTCTCCAAGTCCGGCGTCCGGGCTCGTCGTCGATTGCGACCACCTCGGGTCGATTCCACTTGCAGAGGGCACCACAGCAGCAGTGCGAAGTCATCCGCACTACCCCCAGGAGGTCCCGTGACCCGAGCTGCTTCCCCATCGTGCGCCTCCTCGGAATCCCGCCGTTGCACGTCGCCAGGACTCTCCATCCTTCCCCGAGCTCTGACAACCCTCATTTCCTCATCGAGATCACTCCTAGGTACTCCCCTAGCAATTAATTGAAAAGTTATTTAGTGTAGCTCGGTAACCATGAATGCCCTGTTCTGGCACCGCCTAGGTTCGCCGCCGGTGAGGATTCCGGTCAAATTGGCCAGTGAGCATCTGCATAGAGGTGCGCGGTGCGCCAAGGGTCCCACTTTGCTAATAGTTTCGTGTCATCGCACCCTTCCCCGCCGACGGTAAGCCTCGCCGGAGTTGGGAGGAAGAAGAAGAACAGTGCGGGGGCGCGCGCGCGAGAGTTCGATTCCAATCGGGGGTAAGAAATTTTAAACCGTTAAGTTAATCACTCGTTGACATGTAGGCCATCTTCATTTAAAACGTTAACCGGGTCCCAGCTGTCATACACATAAAATCCACGGGTCCCGCCTGTCAATTACTTAGAGGAGAGGCGTTGCTGGAATCCACGTGTCGATTGCTGGTGTACGCTGGAGTTTAAAAACTATTGCGGGCCCCACGTGTCGGTCACGGTAGTGAGTAAATAATTTTACCCGATAGTAGACCCCACCTGTCAGCCTAATGGAAGGAAAGATAAAATATTCCGAGGGGCCCCATGTGTCGGTCTCAGGTCCTCTCTCTCCTCGGGATATTTAATCAATTCCTAATTTCAGTTTGTTATATAACTAGCTGAAGGCTTTAGAAATTCATAGTAAATTCGTATGAACCCCAAATCTAATGGGAAAAATTTCTAAATTTGTCTAAATTTGTCCTCTTTCCAGAGAACTAAACATCATAAATTTTTGAGTTAAAATGAATTTTTAAATGTAAAGTTAGTTGGCTATGTTAATTGGGTTAGACTTTAAAAATTCATAGTTAATTCATTTCAACCCCAAATTCAGTGAGACAAGTTGCAATAATTATCTAAATTCATGATCTGTCTTTTGGAACCAGAACCATGAGTTTTTGAGTTTATTTGAATTTTTATGAAGTTTTACTTGGTGGTGTTGATTTGCTTTATCTCTTTTAAAAATGTACGTTCGGCGATAAATTAGCATACGAGGCTCAGGAGGAGGATTCAGAAGCAAACCCAATCCAAGATCAGTCAGACCAGGATCCTTGTGAACCAGGCGAGTCAATACTTTGATCATATTGGACCTATACTTTCTGCAAATTATTTCTGTTTAAATTATCATCTGCATGCTATTATTTTATGTGTTAGGTAATTGCCTGATTTCCATACCCTAGTTACTCACCAATTAATAAGTTTGCTAATAATACTTTTTGTTGGAATAATTGAACATGTGAGCCTTGTCACCTTAGTAAAACTATAATGATATTCTTTTGAAAATAAGTCCGTAATTTACATACCCTGCTTAGTTGCGCTTAGACACTCGGGGCACCAAAATGTCCCCATCGTCACTTTATTCTACAAGAATTGGAATTGAGAAGTCAGGGTGAAAATGGTGGTGTATTTGAGCAAGGTTAATTTATGTTCCCCAAAAACCTCACTTGCTTAAATACCTGGGCGGGTGGTCCGGGGGTGTGGTGTAGTGGTGCACGAGACAGGGGTTAGTGGTAGTACCGTCCAGGTAACCTAAGGACCGAATCTCGTGATGACCTCCCAAGGTACAACAGTACAACCACAAGCTGGCAAAATGTAGGCGGGGCTAACTAATCTGCATAGCTCTAGTGTGGTTACGTGAAGGTGTGAACACGAGCAAAGGGATGGATGGTCGCATCCCCGCCTTTGCCCGTGATGGCTCACGAGGGACCCTTCTCGAGGGATGAACTCATCCTACAGAAGATAGACCTTAGTGGGCGTAACCACAAATAGGATTATGCATTGTAACAGTCTCGTGATAATCTACTCAACCACATGGCCAAGGAATCATGTGGGGCAACGGGCAGATTTATCTCTTGTGGGTAAAGTGTACAAACTCTGCAGAGTACAAAACTATTCGAATAGCCGTGCCCACGGTCAAGGGTGGACATGGGAACTTGACAAGATATAGTTCTATTTCAAAAACCTGGTGGGTAGAATGGATAAAGTGAGGGCAGAGAAAGGCTCTGATTTGTGTTGTCCTGGGTGTCGTCCCAGTGGTAAGTTAAGTGGCTAGGGCTATGGTATATGAATCAGGGATTGGTGGATGAGATTTGCACATATTCAATAAAATCTTTTATTCAAAAGTATTATGAACTTTGGTCCAAAGGCTAAGTCTAGGAATTTCCTACACTTAATATTAAGTCTTTCGAGCCTATTTTTGTCAAGCCATTCATGTTATATAGCTTCATTCTGTGGGTTAACTCGCTGAGCACGGGGTCGGAGTGCTCATACTCGTATAATCAAATTCAGAAACCGAGGAGCAGAATCACTATGCGTATGAAGAGGCGCCCAACCAAGGAGCTGACGATGGAAACTAGGACGGGTTTTAAAATGATCAGTCTTAGACAGTAGACTTGCCGTAAGGGTGATCGCCTATATGGCTCAGTATTGGGCAATATAGACGCGCACATTTACCCCCAGTCGCTGCCTGTGGCTTATGGTTCCAGCTATGAAATTGTTTCGTTTCCGCTGTTTGTCTTTTGAATGTAATATTTGGCCTGGGAGGCCCTCTATGTAAGACATTCGCCCGACGTGGCTTATTCCTAAATTCGGAAGTATGTTATATTTTATTTTAACTGTATGATCATCATGCGATGAATGGACCGATTCAGCAATGTTATGTGAGCACTACCTACTGATCTAGGGAATAGTGCAGTTTTCACAGAGGATCTGGGATTTAAAATCTGGTCCGACATGAATAGCCAGAAAGCGAGTGCTATCTTGCCACTTATGTCCAACTCATTACCCAACCACCGCCGTCCATCCTATTTCTATATACCCATTCTTCTCGCTTTGTTTGAAACCTTGGGTATGCAGACTAGCTAGGAGCAGTGGCGGAACCAGGATTTGGCTACGCCCCGGGCTGAACTCTAACAACCTAAAACTAACGCTAATTTGTACCCATACCACGATATAACAAAAGTATACCATAATTGGCTAATTGCATTACTGATACGAAACTTGAGTTCAATACTAAACAAATAAACATAAAACATAATAAGAAAAACATGGCATGATAACAAAATATAAAAAATGTAACATAATAGAGATACAATTTGAATACCTAAAATTACGAAGATTTGCTCTCTATCCTATTCTGTCATTTCTTCACTGATAGTTGGACATGAATCAGAACCTGTAAAGACAACATATGAGAATAAATCAAACATATATACGAATAAGTACGAACAACACGAAGTTTACATTTATAAGAAGCTAACTTACCACTAGCACGAGATAATTGTTTCTTACGTGATATCATCCCTTGAAAACGCTCTAAAATCTTATCATCACTAATGTTTGCAAATATATCTCGTTCAATATAGCATATCATAGTATGATTCATCCACTCATCATTCATCTTATTCCGTAAATCAGTCTTAATAATCTTCATAGCCGAAACGGCTCTTTCTACAGTTGCTGTTGCCACCGGTAAAATCAAAGCCAATTCAATGAGACGATATACCAATGGAAAAATTGTGTATCTATCAGTCTGAACCATCTTCACAGCAAGATTTCCTAAGTCAGTACAATTTGCAAAATCTAGATCACCTCTCACATCAGCAATAAATGTACCAAGCTGATCTTTAAGAACTAGACAATCATATTCGGAGAAGTCATCACCATACATCCTTGCAAGGTCAATTAATTTGTCTTCATCAAAGTTGGCAAAAGAATTCTTTGGATCAAGACAAGAAATACACATCAATAACTGGGTCGATCTTTCAGTAAAGCGATTATTCATCTCAACAATAATTTGGTCATGCACCACAATAAATATATCATGATGAAAATGGTCATAGTAAGTTACCATGAAAATGGTTATTGACGTACCTACATAGGGTAAGAAAGCATAGTTAATATAGATTAGACTTACGAAGATATAAAAATACTAACAAACTAACCTCAAAACCACAGCCATTTGCTCTTTGATAGATGCATTGCGGGCCTCGTCAACAAGTATGGCAAACTGTCTATCCCCAATATCATCAATAATAACTTTAGTTGTCTCCTCTACACAAGCTTTGCACAACTGTTTTTGTATTTGCGGTGAAGTCAATAAATGGTTAGCAGGGGCATTGTCAAGCAATTTTGCAACATTCTTATCCTTCTCTTTATACCACTTCACCATTTCTAGAAAGTTCCCCCTATTGTTTGAGCTAGGGGACTCATCATGTCCACGAAAAGCAAGAGCTTGCAATAAAAGAAATCTTGCAATACCTAACATAATAGTAAGGCGTGATCTATATTCTTCCTCATCCTTCTTCGTAGCAACGGCCATCACATAATCTACACCATGTCTTTGATTTTTGAAAGCCTCGCAATGTTTTCTTGATTTGTTGTGATAACTACAGACTTTACCAACATGTTCATCAAAACTTTTAATTGCATTCTTCCAATTAGCAAACCCTACTCTTGTGAATGATTCAATACCATAATTCTCAGCTCTAGGCTACTTAAAGAGATAACAATAAAAACAAAATGCTGCATCTTTAGCAACACTATATTCCAACCATTTATACCTTGCGAACCATGATTGTTGAAAGCTCCTCCTCTGGTTCCCATATTCTTTATGTGGAAATTTATAGCCAATTGGTTGGCATGGACCTATTTGCAAATACTCTCTTCTAGCAGCATCTCTGATATCCACATCCAAATCCTCAATTGGTTTCCGAAGCCTAGGATCAGCAACAATATCATCCGGATTGAGTACAACACGAGGATTATTTTGATGCGTATTACTAGCTCCTGTTTCTGGTGTTTCGTTGGATTGTGCTTCTGTTGAAAAATATGATGATAATGTCTTCGTCCGCTTCATTTTGTTCAAGAGCTAGAATACAAGAACAACTAGGGTAAATCAATCATCACATTTCAATATATTAGCTAATAGCTAGAAGCCTAGAATCAATCAAGCGTCACAAACATGATACACTCATACAGTCAATATATTAGCTAATATATTGACTAGCTAATAGCTAGAAGCCTAGAATCAATCAAGCCTAGAATCACATTTTAGTATTTTAGCTAGGATCAATCAAGCGTCACAATTAGCAATTAGCAAACACAGAAAGGCTATACAAATCAATTGATACACTCATACAGTCATACACACTTTTTTTCTGATCTACAAACATGACAGACAGACAGACTACAGAGCATTTGTAAATGATACACTCATACACAGGGGCTGCTCATACACACTATTTTTCTGGATTTGTAAATGACAGAACATGAGTACATGACAGAACAGTAGAACACTATTTTTCTTGAGCACGCACATGATCTAGATTTTCCCAAGTATGTGCCAACTGCCAAACCCCAAACACATCCATTTTTTACCTACAATTACCAGGAGCCAGGAGGTAGGAGCCAAGCGGGAGGGTCGGCGGCCGGGAGCGCGGCCGCGGAGGGCGGATGGGCGGGCCAGCGGGAGATCTGGGGACGAGGAGGGCGGAGGCCGCGGGGGAGACCGGAGAGGAGGAGGCGGCGGGGAGGGGAGGGGGCCACGGGCCGCGGGGAGGGGCGGGGGCGGGAGGCCGCGGGAGGGGGGCGGGGCGCGGGCGCGGGGAGGAGGGCGGGGCGGCGGGGGGAGTGAGAGGAGCGCGGCGGGGGCCAGGGGGAGAGCGAGGCCGCGAGGGGGAGGAAGGCGGCGGGCAGTCCTGGCGGCGGGGGGCGTTCGCGCGGGTTTGTGAGGGGGCGCAGGACTGAGGGCGGGCGAACGCCCTAGCTGGGGAGTGGGGAGTGACCGAGTGAATGAGCGAGGCACGGAGGCAGGCTGCGAGGGGGTTCTGGCCGAGCGACAACGGGCCGAGGAACGAGCCATATGGGCCGAGCGACGAGCGAGCGACGAGTGCTTGGGCTGACGCTGACGGTCTGTGGAATATAAGCAATATGGGCTGGGCTGAATGCTAAAATATTACCCCAGGCTGAATTAAAAATACCCAGGCTATACATTGTATATTTTTTCACACCCCGGGCTGGAGCCCACCTTGCCGGGGGCCCAAATCCGCTCCTAGCTAGGAGTGACACTAGACCTTACCAAATTAATCTTCTGTCCAATTCAGGTCAGTCATGGCTAAATCTTCCTACATAGAGCGAACCAAAAGTTCAGATTTATTATATTGTAGGGAAACAATCCTAGCCGCCGGACGCCCTTGGACTTACCGGTTGATCTTTACCGTAATCAGAAACATGAGTGGATTGGTTAATTTCTGCCAAAAAAATCTACGCATTTTAGTTTGGAAAAATCCATATAACATTTTGAACATTGCAAGTCCGTTTAACATCTCAAACTATGAAACCAGATATTTGACCCCCTCCAAATTTTGCAATTCAGTTCAAATAATACCTTGATCTTATTTCATATGGTGGTATTGCCCACGTGCATGATAAGTGGACAGTTTTGCCAAATAAAATAACACGTTGACCATATAACACTTTGAACTTTACCTAAAAGTCTGTCCAACACCTCAAACTTCGAAACCAGACATTTGACCTCCCAAATTTTACAATCTGATTCAAATAATACCATGATCTTATTTCGTATAGTGGTATTGCTCGCATTCGTGATGAGTGGACAATTTTACTAAGTAGGATGACACGCTGACCAAGTTTAGGTGAATGACAGATAGGGCTTATAGGGACTTCTTTCCTACCGAGCTCCCATGCGCTTCCATGGCCGCTGCCCCTTGTAACTCCCTCCCTCTCCATTTTGATTGAGGGAGAAGCCCTTGTGGACTCTATTTGTCATTCATCTAAACTTGTCAACACGTCATCCTATATGCCAAAATCGCTTACTCATTGTGCCACATAGGCAATATCACCCTACGAAATTGGGTTAATGTGTAATTTGAACCGAATTGTAAAGTTTGGAGTGTCAAATATCTGCTTTCATAGTTCGGATTGTTGGATAGATTTTCGAGCAAAGTTCAGAATATTCTATAGTCTTCTTCCTTTTAGGTTTGGGATTGGTTTGACATAGAAGATTGTTCTTAAATAAAAAGATATTTATCATATTTTCGTATTAGAATTAAGATTAATTGACTGTATATTGCCCGGTTTAATGCTACATATCCTTCAGTTTTTTATTTGTTTGACAAAAGTAACTCTATGTTCTTTTAAATGTAAGTTTAGCCTGGTGAAATAAACGGAAATATTATAATACGCTGCACTGGTAGTTCTCGTTTCTCAAGATTTATTTTTTCTCACCGGAAAATGGCAAAATTGGCCAAAATAAGATATACCGACTCTTATCGGAAACCGGTCGGTTTACACCTGTTTTCTTTGCCTTGTAATACGTACAGAGAGGACTTGGTGCCTGACCTGGTGTTAACTGTAACATAATTAGATATAAGGAAAAAGTTGAGACAAACGAACAAGACAAATCAAAGCATTTGGACTGAATCAAAGCAAAGTAATTCCTCAAAAAATTCATTTGCGTAGTACATTACTATAGAAATCATTATCATAGACGGCTCAAAAACATCATTACAGACGGTTTTCGGAACCATCTGAATTAATGGGTCAGTGATAATATGAGGTCATCACAGACGACTTTCTAACCGTCTATAGTGTAAATATCACAGACGGTTTTTATCTAAAAATCGTCTGTGATGTTCTTTTCTACTTTTAAATCTATTTCTGTTTATTAGCTAGCCTCAGAAAATGCTAGCTATGCTCTCTAAAACAAGCAGATGAACATGTACATGTATACATCCAATTCACATCTTAATTCATTTCACAAACATAAAACATCCAATTCACATCTCAATTCATTTCAAAAACATAAAACATCGAATTCACATCTCAATTCATTTCACAAACATAAAACATCCATTAACAATACACAATTACAAAAAATCTACATTACATTTACGCTTAGATGGTAACATTGCATTTTTTTATTACTCTATCACTCTAGAATCAAGGCCTCGCGAAAGGAATAGATCCATAATCATAGAACTTGTCAGGCTGCACAAGCAATACTTGGATGGTGCATGATTGTCATCCAAGTATTACTTGTGCAGCCTGACAAGTCATTAATTATGGATTGTTCCTTTCGCGAGACCTCGATTCCAAAGTGATAGAGCAATAAAAAATCATTCTACGTTATGGAACTCTCCATCTGAGTTTATGACCGGAGCCAGCAAAAAGTACGTATACTCTCCTCGAATTTGTGCAAGATCCGTCTGTTGCAGTGCAGTTGTCAGGATGGACGCAGTCTGTCGATAGGAATATCGATGTGCATATATATATAACCTGATAAGTATGAAATAATTATAGAAAAATTGACAAACCTTTGAATTGGTGATCTTCGAGGAATCGAGGAGTAGTCTCATATAGTGGCAAACGTAGAATCCACATGTGTTGCCCAGTGTCTGCTGGTGGCACTGCAAAGAAAAGAATGTGTTAATTCAAGAGGTATTACTACCAATTGTTGCATAGGATTAATTAATGTATACTAGTGAATACTGAAAATTTTTTAACATGTTTCAGGCCGTTGGTCCCATGCGTCGAGAGACCTGCCTTTGCATAGGATTAATTATCACAGACGGTTTTTAATATAAAACCGTCTGTGATATTCGATTACCACATATGGTTCATCGGTAATAACCATCTGTGATACTCCTTTTTCTCGCCACAAACACCATAAACGGTCTCCAAATTTAAACCGTCTGTGATAGTTTACATCATAGACGATTTCACAAAACCATATGTGATTTGGCGTCTAGTATTAGGCTTTCTGTAGTAGTGGTACTTTCATACAAAATAATCATTCTTTCCTCGAGCTCGCTTAGTTAGGCTAAAAATACTGGTTTATGGCTAAATTTGTACTGTAACTGATTTATTTTGCACTATAACTGATAGTGTCTTATTTGGTATAATTAAATTTAAAAAATTAAAAATAGAAAAAAAATAGGTAAGCTCATTACGTATAATGCAAACAAATATAGAAAAAACCGATAAAAAACTTTAAAATGTTGAATAGGTAGAGAAGAACGTAATTTATGAATAGTAAAAAATAAATCAAAAACTAGCTCAAACTGAAATAGCAGGGCTGAGTCCTAAGCTATTAATCGACGATATACCCATACAAACTCGTTCCCTTGTTGTCACATGTATGCTATGTTAATTTAACGGCTAGGGCCAAAGGTGGTCAAATTGTTAACCCAATTGAACTTTCACAATTGAGTACTACGTAGAAAACCCAAGATGTTAGGTAGGATTCACATCGCTGGCAGCCACTGCATATGCAGATGCATGTCGAATAACCTTAATACAAAATTTGACAATCTACATCGTGGTAATTTTGACAAAAATAATGGGTAATTCCTCGCATAACATAATTTATGGTTGATACACCACAAAAGCACTGTCGTCACATAACATGACATATCGTGGTATGCAACAAGAGCTAGTACTAGATCAAACAAGACTACGTATCAAATGTTGTATTGATGAAGGAAAACATCTGAAATCCAGATAGAGTGACTTCAGTCCAAAGAAACTAACATAGAAACCGGCCGCTGAATCGAAGGAGCATCCGAATGGAAGCAACAAAAACATCCAAATTAGCATATTAGCTCAAAATAGTCAGCGTGTGGATCGTATGGCTTTTCTTAATATCTCCCCCGTCTTATTATTTCCTTTTGCTTCGAATAATTTCTGGATGCATTAATAATGTATTGGTATGGCCACATAAATTAACTTGTAAACGATGCTTCTGAAGTTGACATTTGCATTCTGCTACCCTTTTGTTTTCACTACTACAGAAAAGATTATCGTAGATGGTTCAAAAACATCATCACAGATGGTTTCGTGAGCCGTCTGATTTTATAGATCAATAATGACTTGAGATAATCACTGGCGGTTTTCAAACGTCTGTGATATATACTATCACAGATGGTCATTAACTCATAACCGTCTGTGATAGTCAACTATCAGATATCATAGACGTTTTCACTAAAAACCATATGTGATTGTCGACTATCACAGACGATTATGAGTTAATAACCATCTATGATATCATTTAAATTCCTAAATATTTCTGTTTGTTGGCTAGCCTCAAGAAATGCTAGCCATACTCTCTGAAACAAACAGAAACGCATAACAAGTGCATGTATGTATCCAATTCACATTCATTTCAAAAACAAGAATATCTATTTCACAATTCAATTAACTCAAATGAAATAAATTAACCATATTTAAGAACAAATATACACATGTACAATTAAATTCAACCTTATTCTAATCAAGTTCATTCTGCATGGTGGAACTCTCCATCTTTGTTTACAACCTAAGATATCACGAAGTACGCACACTGTCCTTTAAATTTTTGGATGTCAGCCTGTTTCAACGCAGTTGTAGCGATGGTCTAACTTGTTAGTAGGAAGATCAATGTTATGCATCATATAAACTGGTAAGTATAAAATAATTATTGCGAGATTGACAAATCAAAGGATCATTAGTCTTTGTGGAACCGAGTAGTTCCATGTTGTGGCAAACATAGTTCTATAGGTGTTGCCTGGCAGCTGCTAGTAGCACTGCAAAATAGAATTTATGAGTTCGAGAGGCATTACTAGGAAGTGTTATATAGGATTAATGTGTATTATCAAATACCGAAAAATCTAGATCGTGTCGTAAGGCGTTGATCCCTCATTTGGATTTTCGTACAGTAGTAACATACTTGGCGAACGACCTATGTAATTTCAAAAAGTTAGTGATAATCATTGCGAAGGAAGGAAAAACTATAATAGAATTATCTTTGGAGAAAGCGTATTTACCTATTGATTAATTGTTGGATAACTGTGAAATTGGTTTTGGCCCTCTTTAGAGAATCAAGGTATATTATTTTGTTCCACTTGGTATAATTAAAATTAGAATATAGTGAAACCTACACAGCATATTATCATGGTCATTAAACCTAAGCTCGTGTTACTTATGAAATACAAATCAACAAGTATAACCACTAGTACGTGCAACACTTACCCCTGATTGTAGAGTATAAGTATGAATTCCTTGTTGCAGTGAGCTACCAATTCCATCGTCATGCATTTCTCGACGAAGGATGCATTCTCATTGATAGTATCCAAGGAGACCAAGTGTGGGTCAAGGAATCTACCGGTGATTTCGTTAATCTGGCTTCACTCACCATGTATGTGTATATATATATATATATACACACACACACACACACACAAAGCATGGAGTTATATATGATATTTATTGGTATTACATGAATATAGACCATGATTGTATATACTTACAATGTCCAGCACCAAATGAGTGAGGTATCAAGGGCATTGAGGCTGAAGAGAAAGAACAAGTCCTCGAAGATCACTATGAAGACACAGTTATGAATATCATACTAAAGATGATACAGTCTAAACTTGTCATTGACACTTGAAAGCCGTTGTCTATCTGGCTTGTTGGTCTATTCCATGTACTATGAATGTAATCTCTAGCAAGCAAAACCTAGGGTTAAGAGGCACTCTTATGGGATGACCAACAGGTCGCTTAGCTCAAATTTTCAGACCAACGGCAAGTGGAAGATATTATCGTTCTTCGGTTTGCCTTTGCCGCCTCGCTATTTAGAGGTCAACTTCATAGTAGTCCACCAGGAACAAGATGTAGATGGATGTGATTCACCGTGCCCTTTCTACATTGGTGTAGGTAATTCTAGTGCAGGTAACTCTGGTGCAGGTAGCTCTGGTGTAGATAACTCTTATGGATTTGGCACCGGTGCATTACTTTCCCATGGAGTTGACATCGATACAGGAGACTCCAGGCAGATGTTCTGCTTGAGCCACTGAATGAATGTTCTAATGACTTGCCCTATAGTCATGACCTCGTTGTTTGGGGGCATCTGTAGTGGGACAACCTCGAAATTGACATAAACACTGTTCACATTCACTTTTGCAAAACCTAATGCTAAAGTTACATCATGCACCAAGGCCCCGACACCGGATGGATACGCTTGGCTACAAGCAGCATCTAGGGCAACAGAGGCATATCTTACTTGGAGCTTGCACTTTATAGCCAACTATATAATGGTACAAAATTAGCTACTCCAACAGGCCTATCAATGGATCGAGCATTCCAGAGATAATAATGATTATCAGGATGTCATTGACAAAAAAATCTCTGGTCGCTTTCTAAGGTAGGGTTGGACGCGCAACTACTTCGATGGTTATGGGGCTGTCTAGCATAGGAGTGGCGGAGGCTTCCAACTGATTTTCCCTAAACCTTTCCTACCTGCTATCCATGTACCATTGCATCTTATCTCTGATGGCATCAGTGATCTCCTCTCTAAGAGATGCCTTAATCTCCTCTTATAGTCGTGCCTCACGCTCGGCTTTAGTTGTCTTCCTACTCCAGTATGCTTCATAATCCTCTAAGAAACTATGTTTTCATGGAACATACAGACCAAGCCCTCTCATGCGACCCAGGTGCTCTTTATTTCCTAGGGCCACGGAGAGTATATCTCTCTTCTTGACTGCATGGAATGAGCCTTGGGAAAATTCTACACTCAACACTTCCTACAAGAGCCCGATATGTCATTTCACTTCCTATGAAGTTATGGAGTAATTATAAACTAGATAGTTCGATATCTTATCAGGAGATTGGACACTTCCACATCAATAGGGTTTCGAAAAGAGATGCCCCCTGATGACACGCTAGATGACCTTGCTCTTATCTAATTTCGGGCGTGCTCATCAAGGATTCCAGCAAATAGCGAGGAGGCCTCCCGTAGGATTGCCTGCTCGTCCCACTTCCTCCATTGTGGGATTTTACTCGTATACCAAACGGTGTCGAGTCTGTGAGGGTACGTATGTTTTGCCTGGAGGAACCTATGCACCGCACTTTTACTTCTAAAATTATCTGTCTTCTTTGCCACAAACTCTTGCCTGCACGGTTCCAGGAATGAATACTTCTGGAAGGGCGTCAAATACTTCTCCATGTATTGTTTGATAAGTATGCTCTTGAAGTTCTTTCACACTTTGCACGCCACTAGCAATGCATGTCGTCACACGGAGGCCTTCTGTTCTTTCGAGATCTCGAACAATTGAAATTTTTCTGTCACCAGCGTATTTTTCAGATCTTTGCTCAATTTTTTTTCACAAATCAGACCTGATCTCAAACCATTCCCATGCAACTATTTTGACCATTCTCAGGAATACGGACACTGTTTGGCAAGGATTGAGAGGTGTCTTAGATGCATCGACATCCGTAATGGTAAATCGGCCCTCAAGCCTTCTTGATAATCCTTTTCCATGACGCTTAGATTTTCCAAAGGACGGTGAGTCACACGTATGAGGCGACGATGACAAAGAATGAGTGAACGACATCTTCATAAGATAATAGAAGTGATATAAAGATAAACCTATTCTCTCTCAAAATCCAAGTGACATGAAGATAATAGAAGTGACATCTTCACATGCTTGAAAATTAGGCGGTTTTAGCAATAATTTCAGGTTAATTCTAAATCAAAGTATTAATAGTAAAGCATATATCCAGCAGTATGTAAATGACATGAAGATAAAGCTATTATCTCTCAAAATAGATAAAACATTCATATGATTAACATGTGATAATATGTTGTACTGTATAGGAAAGTGGGCATTTATAAATTGCATATTGCATAGATTAAAGTTGTGGATTTACTCTCAATTGAGGAGTTGCACAAGATTAAATCTTGTCCTTCTTCCACTCTTGTCAATATATCAATAATCAAAGTGACTATCTTTTTACTATTCTGGTGGAAATTAGAGGAGCCTTGCCTTTGACAAGAGCACAACCAAAATTAACAAACTAGATTGAGATTAAAAAGGAACTAGCTAGAGATCAAGTCAAATTGACTCTTCCAAAGTCAACTTATGAAAACTTCTGAATATAGAACAACTAGTTTAGTGTACGTTGTGGGTTGAAGAAGAAAATGCAATGGTGTAACAAATAGTGCAAGAAACTATCCGCTGTAGAAACGAAGTGCCCCACAAATATGAGAAGATGGAAGTCTTAACTAAATAGAGAACTCTAGGTTTTGATTTAGTAGTAATTGTTGTTTAAATGGACTGGAGATATAATACTACCAAATTGTCGTACCGTAGAGCCCAGAAACTTAGAATGGAATAGGCCGGTTTATTGGAAAATAAACATGAGTTACTAGTATAGTATCTAAATTATAGTTATAATATAAGATAAAGATATCAAATTGATATTGAACTGTATACTGATAGAAACTCAAACGTGCATGGTTACATCGATATTTTCTAATACTATTATAAGAATCATTATAATGCGTGATACCTTCGGGTACCTCACAAGCATAGTAAAAACTCGGAAAAAAACAACAATGCGTGAATGGGCCTCGTAGCGTCAGAAAACTGAAAATTCATTCCCTGTACGGTGTGATCGAATTCAATTGACCAAACCGGCCCATACCCGCGTACTAACCCTTTCATTTCGCCAGTTCACCACACGCATATAATTAAGCAGGCACATGTATAGAATCTGAATGATATGGCTGTGGTTTATGATTTTTGGTTAAAATTTTTGAATTTTAGCTGTTTGTGATAGAGATTATAGAAAGAGAGATAGTCACTTGTGATTTTAGGTGGTACAGATATTAGATTTTTAACGTGTACTACAATTAACTTATAAACCCTAACTTGAAAAAAAATTCGTTTGAAAGTTAAGTACTATAACAAAAACTAAAAATTAATTTAAGAAATTGAAAAGAACAGATTCATAAATAACTTGGCATTCCTCCCTCCCCATGGCAGCATACACACAAATGTTTTAGCTGTACTTCCACACGCCGGATTACTCGAGGAGCAGATGACTCTGCTATGTTTGCCAACGAGGGCGGCCGGCTACGATGGCAAGGTCGGCCGGCCGAATAGTTTACCCGTTGGGTCTCCATCCAAACGCCAAAACTACACATCAAAGCCGTGTCCATCACACACTCCCTAAGCTAGCAGAAGCAACTTGTAGCTGCACATGTCACTATATAACACACTGCCCTTGTTTTCTTCCAAACCTCCAGCCACAGCACATTTCTCCTAGCTCTCCAAAGCCCTAAAAATTGCCCCAAACACACACTGGCTACAGCTTTTGGTGGAGGGAGGTGGTTCCAACGATGCCGGCTCGCCGGAGGCGTCTGGCGAGGGGGCAAGGCGGGCGCCGGCGTACTACGAGTGCAGCTTCTGCAAGAGGGGCTTCACCAACGCGCAGGCGCTCGGCGGGCACATGAACATCCACCGGAAGGACCGCGGAGGCAGCAAGTCGAAGGGGTGGTGCCGCCACCGCGCTGACCGCCGCTCCGGGGTGGCAGCACGACGGTGCCGGTGGCTCTCAGCAGTACGGCGGGGATCAGGTGCGCCTGGGGCTCACCTTTGGGAGGAACGAGGACAGCAGGGAAGGTGTGGACCTGGAGCTCAGGCTTGGCCACTACCCTTATAATTAGCTAGCGATCGATGGCCAACGATTTGGGTAACTAGCGAGGAGATTAGCTATATATGATACTGATTACTGGGTAAGTAGGTCGTTGCAAACTTGGTTTGTTGTTTGATTTGGTAGTTTGGTTAATTTCCTGCTTGTTACAAAACATAAGAAGTAATGGATCGACCATATAGAACGATCAATAATCCAGGCTGCTAATCGTTTGATTCTTCGTGTAAATATGTGCGTGGAATGTGATCAAAATTAAGGAATTTGTACATATACGTACTTTCTTCATCTCTTCTCCAATATGAATGTAATTAACCCGTTATAATTTAGTTGAAGAATTTCTTAAGAAGAATACTACGGATGCTTCGACAAATTGATCAGTAAATTTTCTACTTAATTAAAAAGAAAAAAAAGAATGTACTACTTAACAAAGAAACGTTGTATCTGTGCAGATCTGAAACAGGGTCAAACTATTATAATACGAGGTTGATCCTCTGCTGCATCAACAATTTAACACCAATACATTTTTCTTAATTTCTCTATTGATTATACACGAAACAAGGCTTGTGTTTTTTTGTACTACTAGCTGAATGCTCGTACATTGCTATGAATTAGAAAAAAGATTAAAATTACATGAATTAAAAGCTCCGAAAACAATCTAAAACCATCATCCTCATTTGGTAAAAAAAAGGCAATAGTAAATGCCTCAGTGACTTCAAAATAAAAGAATGTTTCTATGACAAAGGATGCAATTATCATGTACCATACGAATAAAGCATAAATAATTAAATGTAAAAATGGCAAAAAAAAAGTCTTTTGTTTGGACATATTTTTACATAAATAAAATACTTATAATTAATTTTCAATGTAAATAAATTTATTTAGACAAGCGTATAATTATCTATTACATTTTGATTAATCAACCGTAACAATCTGTCATTCAGCGGTAAACTCATCGGTTGCGCTTGTCATGAAGCTGCACGGGAGAAAACGACACGCGGTGCATGCTGTGGAGCTCCTATCGCGCTCGGGGCCGGAGGCAGGTGACCTGCCATGCTCGGCGTCGGGGGCAGGAGCACTATATAGAGACTAGAATTGCAAATATAGCTGAAGGAGGCTAGTTCTATAAAAAAATTTTTTTAGGGGCCACAAATGCAAGAATTTCAAAAAACATGAGCCTCGTAAACCCACGTACAAAAGCGAGAGCCCTCTGAAGCCTATTGAACACGCGCAGCAAGGTTTGCCGACCGTCGCACAAGACAAATGTTGAAATCATCGAAAGACCGGGGCATCCTTTCAACTAGAAAGGTGTGCGCGGCGCCACGCCGCGCAGGTTAGTTTGTGCAAACGATTTAATCTACGTAAATTGTAGATTGTGTCGGTATCGAGAGAGAGAGGTATATGGGAATTAACCTGTTTGCGGGTCTAAAGAGAATAGGATGGACGGTAGGGGTATGGTGATAGCTGCTGTTAGCAAAGGTAAAATCCGTAAGCACAATTAGAAGGGAAACTTATTTTTTAGATTTGTGCGTAGGCTGATGTCATGTATTAAGGAAATCAGAAGGCTTGAGCAATAGGGTGTGCAGGAGTAGCTGCATATTATTTGGTAGAAAAAGAGGTATAATAACTTGGTATATAGCAACGATGGCTCTACTGGTTAGTAGCATATTTATGGTTACATCTTGTATAACAAAATACCTACAGAAGGTAGCATAGTTCGGTGAGAATAGTTGCAGATAGCGTGACCTGTTCTTTTGCACGCCTGCAGCTAGACATTACAAAGTACACATCAAAAAAACAGTAAGAGAACACTCACTAGAAAGTTCAGATACCATAAAGGAAATCATCACAGTAAAGAAGCTCAAAATGTTGCATAAGAGAACAGGAAAGAAGGAACCTTTCCCTACCTAAACCATAGATTACTCTAAACAAATGCAAGAGATTATCAATGAAGCAATCATTTGTCACAATAAACCCAGCTAGTCCAACAGATTATCAAGAGCAGTCGATTTTCCTCTCCCAAACCACGAATTAGGTGCAACCAAAAAAGGGATCAAATCTACATCTGCCCAAATCCCAAAAGCTATCAAATAAAACTAACAAAGGAATAAAATTTACTTTCTACGTTCATATTCCTAAATACCCTTTTGTAAGCCTATAAGGATATAATCAAAACGGTAAACTAAAGAGGGTGTGGTGCATAAAAGAATGGAGTGGACCTTGGTAATCATCAATTGCCATAGGTGAGCAGGTCTTGTGTCCTAGTGTAGCAACCATGGGTGGTTGGCAAGCAATACCATCTGGTTGGAATACAGGGTCCCATTCAAAACCAACAGGGCCTCAAAGGACAGTACAGATGACAATAGCTCTTTTTGTTGGTACTAACAATATGGCATTACGTTTTCTTAAAGGTATTACAATAGCACGTCCTGTCCTTACTAAAATAAGTCTGATGAAGTCATCAAAGTGGTATGATCGGGATAGAATGATTCACAAGCGAGTTGGCTGCTTTAATCAAGGCACATCTGACAAGCGATAATCTAACAAGACTAAAAAACGATAGTATGCTTCTGCTTGGTGGGTGAATGTAAAAATACT